>JAQBSW010001051.1:0-152689 GCA_029291075.1 Eudiplozoon nipponicum | reverse complement strand
GGTTTCTATTTTCCACACTCTCTCTATGTTCAAATATTTCTATCTTGTTTTGCTTTCCAATTTATATATAAAGATATGTTCATGAGTAGATATTTGAGAAGACCATGAGAAAGAAAATTTTCTTATATCTGATAAAATTTCTTTTTGTTTTTGCACACAGGAAGGGAACAATGAATATATATATATATATAGACATAAAAATAGATATATAAATATTATCAAAAGCGTTTTGACTGATATAATTTATCCGTTGAGGGACTCACAGTGTCGCTGTATGATATTCGTATTATATATATGGTGTTTACACGTATATATATGATGGATATATAGATAGTTATATATATGCATAAGATATAGCGTGTCGTAGTATAAATAAATGTACGTTTTTTATAAGATCTGGGTGTGTATATAATTAAAAAATAAATAAATAAATAAAATTTAAATTAATATAAAATATTTATAATTTTATGTATATATATATATATATATATATATATATATATATATATATATTATATATAAACATGGTTTTGACACAGATATTTAAATGCTGAAATTAATTTGTACAGGATATGAGAATTAATGCGAATTTGGTTGACAGACGTTTCGTTAATGTAGACTCCGTATACGGCCTTGTCCAAACGATAGAATATTACTATATATTCTTTCAACAGTTTTATTAACCTTTCTATGTCTATGACATATTGCAAACAGGATAGGAATATGTAAACTGAGTTATTTGAGGATTACTGCAATATTGAAATCAAAATTTTGTTGATCATATTTTGCGTCAGGAACAACAATTAAAACATAGACATCATTGATATGCGTGTATGTCAATCCATTAGGTGTGCTTATAGTTATTCAATAAATGTCACTTCAGAAAAATACACATGTTTATAGGTTGTGCGCGGAGGGGGACAGGGATAACTTTTTGTATACATTTGATTATTAGAGACTAAGTTTGAAGGCCGAATATTAGGAAGACAATTAAAAAATACTTTTAGAATAAAAATAAATATAAATATATCTGTCTTGAATGAGGATACCACATTTACCACAAATTGTGTTTTATTCTTGTGCGTATTCTGTCAACCCTGAAGATAAAACTGGAAATGAAGTATAGAAAATTCAGAAAAAAAATCAATGGAAAATCTTGTTCCAACGTCATTTTCAGACAATCAGCTGATGGAAGGCTTAAAGAAGAAGGGACAAATGAGAACCCATCAATCGAGGCCAATAATCAGAGCACCTGAAAATGATCAAAATTGAAGATTTTACCGACCTAAGAGTGCTATCAATTGTCCCTCACGAAAAAGTGCAGTCAAATCCACAAAAAGAACGACAGCACTGCGCAAAGTGATTCATCATTTAAAGAATTTTTAAATGTTTACCAAAAACACAAAAACCATGTGAATTAAAAAATGTAAGACTAATAGCTAACGCTTATAAACTCATTAAAATTCAGGACAAAATCGTCTTTGAAATGATTAAACCGTTGTTGCATTTTAAAGACCACTATTAATATAGTTTCATACAAAATTAATCATCTACCACAAACATGAGAAAAATATTCATACATACAATTTTTAAGAATTTGCGAACCAATACCTTTGCACAAACACACTGAAATCTATCTTTAAATTACTCATATAGATAATATGTCTTCACACTAAACGGAATGCTTTCTTCCCCAATGCTTATCAATAATAGAGCTCCATAGTTTTCAAAAGTAAAACCAATTTTTTAACCTTGTACTCCGTTAAATAATTAAAGTGCATAAACGTGGTAAAAGTAAAATGTATGCGGAAAACACAACATTCAATCAAATAAATAATTACTTGTTTATAAATATTTAAGAAGACCTAAAAAGCATACACTTTATAATCCAAAATTTAACACTTCAAAAAAACGCATCGAAGTAATCTTTCTTAAAATTCGGCAAAGATATAATATTCACAGACGTCATGCTATACCTTGGGTAAACCACTCTGTCAAGAAAAACGATAAAATATCTACGAGTAATTCTTATAAATAAATTATGATCAAAACAGCTTATTACTATTATTACATTCAAAACCGAGAGTTTAATCACAGAAAACACAGAAAACCGAGCACGGGTATATATTTTTAAGACATCAGTGCAATGAATTCTTGAATATACAATCAGTATTTGTAAACCCACAAGCAATGTACTATTGGACAAACTGAATTTTTTTCCTAAAGCGTACATTTTCTTAATTGTCTTATTTATAAAATCTCGCTATCTAAACTTCAAACAATACGGCTCAGAAGAACAGCGTAGACTAAAATTGATTTGAACAGTCATATTAAACAACTTGTCCTCCATATATTCAAGATTCATTCAATTTGCATCTCCAGAGAAATAAGAATAGTTGATTTAAACATTTGCTTCTCTTCATTTCATAAATTATTACAGAATATGCTTCTATTCTCAAAGCTAATTACATCATAAAACCAATTACTCAGAAGCTCATACAACCAACATCCGGGTATATTTAAATGTGTTACATAAGAAAACTTAAAAGATCTAGTTCGAAAATATCACACAAGTGTGACAATAAAAGCCCATTTTTGAAATCATAAATCATGATATTTAGTTTTATTATAAAACATATATACACAAATAATTGAACACTTTATTTCTATTTCCTTGAGATCAACTAGAAACGTCATCAACTAAAGAATGAAGTTTCATATTGCCCTAGTTGTCAACAGAGTGCCCAAATTTTGAATTCAAAATCGAGAGTTCACCGAAATTAAAACAGTTTCATATCTTCCATATAGTCAACAAAGAAATGGAAGCAATCTCCACAAAGAAAGAAAAATTCCTAAACCCTTATTACAAATCGGAATGCAGTTACTCTGTGCTAGCCTGTGTCTATGAATTCATCTTCTTCAAAGCGTCAGAAAAAGTAATCAACTCATAACTTCATAACATTAAATCCCATAATCGAATCAATTATATATCCAATAGCTGTCTAGCCAACGTAGAAACAACTGTTTCCCTTTAACAGCTCAAATTTCAATAAAGTTATTCCATACATTTTTTTAGTCACATTAAACGTACCGTAACACAACAATCCATTGTACCCTTCCTGTGTGCAAAAACAGAAAGAAATTTTATCAGATATAAGAAACATTTCTTTCGCGTTGTCTTCTAAAATATCTACTAATAACCATATCCTTATATATAAATTGAAAAGCAAAATAAGATAGAAATATGTGAACATAGAGAGAGTGTGAAAAACTGAAACAAAATCAAAGTTCAAGCTCAATGCTTGTTAATTAACTAATTAAACGAACATAGGTTACGCAGGTGGTGATAAACTTGACTATAATCAAGGTTGCAAACTTGTTGTAAACACTTGACCCTTTAAGTATATACATTTGTTGGTGTAAACCAAGAATTGTATAGTGTAAAAAGGAAATTCGTCCAGTCCAATTAGATCAATTAGAACATTGAGTCCAAATAGCTGCCATATAGGCTTTACCTAAAAGAAAAAAGACAAACCGAGTTACATTAATTAGTATATGACTGAAAATTGTGTTTAGTTTGCGACATGGTGGCTCAGTGTTTAGTGCACCAGATTCCGAAGCAGACGTGTCCAGGTTCGAGCCCTCTCCGCGGCAAATTCTAGCCAGTACTTGATGAGTTCCCAATAAGGACAAAACCGGTCTACTGAATGAATTGCCTTTTTTACACTACACAATATCTAGTTTATTCCGACAAATATATGTACATAATGGATCAGGTTTTATATGAAATTTTCAACCTTGATTATAGTAAATGTCATAACCGCACGCGCAACCAATGTTCGTTTAATTAAATAAATGTTCATTTCAATATCACTTCACCATGTAGTTTTTTGGCTGTTCGGTAATGACAGATTGAGGATGGTTTGTTGAAAATTTGAATCTAAATAGATGCCATATAAGCTTCACCTAAAATAAAAGACTAACCAAGTTACATAAGTTAGTATATGACTGAAAATTTTATTTTGAATGCGGTAGGGTGGCCCAGTAGTTAGAGCACCAGATTCCGAAGCAGACGAGTGCAGGTTCTTAAGCCCTGTCGGCGGCAAATTTTGGTATTACGGGATGAGTTCCCAATAAGGACGAAACCGGTCTACTGTATGAATTGCTTTTTATACACTATACAATTCTTAGTTTATACCGACAAATATATGTACTTATTGGACATTTTTTACATCAAGTTCGCATCCTTGATTATAGTAAAAAGCATTAACACGTTCTTAATGTTTATCTCAATGCTGAATTTGTGTGCATTATACTCTCCAAAAACAAGATTATTTAAAATATACTGCGATTTTCTTAGTGTTATAAATATTTATTATTTATAAATAAATTTAAATGCTAACTATTCATAGGCTACTGAAGTAAAAATAAAAGTGTTCATCAAAAATCCATCTTACAACCTTTTCAAGCTGTTCAAATATGCGGATGACATGGTCATCGTATTCAGTAATCCAACAGCATCCAACTTCTCCTTACTCCTTATATCGGAGCTCTTATCCTCGCTCCACTCGCAGCTCAGCAGAATCGGTCTCAAACTAAACTCCGCCAAGACTCGTCTAATGAAACTCTCCTCTGCTTCATTCTGCTCTATCCCGGCTGCAAATTATCCCCTCGATATAGAAATAATAGATTTGGCCAAACACCTAGGTATTCATTTTTCAAAATCCTAAGACTTCTCCTCACACCTTGCGCACACTACTTCCAAACTCTTCAAATGGGCCCGTCTGATCTGTTTCAAGACTAACAACCACATTCTCCAACTCACGCTATTCAAGGTCTACGTTCTGCCACTTATTTTATACGCTAGCGATTTTTACAGTCCTCTCACTCTCGCCTCCTCGTATACCGGCGGAAAGATATTTTCCTGATTTCTAAAGCGTCTTCTCCCAAAGCCAAAATTATCGGGAACACCTACTCCTGGCAATTCTTCTACCGCTTTGGTTTACCCGTCACCTTTGAGTCATTTCTTTTATCCATAAGATCACAACTTGCTTATCACTGTCCAACTTTGCTCACCCAAGTCACCACTACACCACACGTTCTAGCAACTCTTCTATGCAATCTACCCATACCCCCACCATATTTAAAAAAATCTATTTCTTCTCTAAAGCCACTAGTGTCTTCAACACTCTTCCCGTGGACATAAAGCTCCTACCCCAGCACGAATTTAAAGAAGCGGCCCATAAGTACTTCTTCAACAAACTTCTTTGTGAAACGACCGATTGGAGACGAAACTGGTTCCTTCTCAATCTAATAAATAAATTTGTTAAAAATGGATGCTAATCTTAAATTTGAGGACACTGGCAAGTTATCGCAAGACATAGTAGGTTTGAATTTAACAGATGCGAATGAAAATATAAGCTTATCAGAGTCTACTGCTAATTATAGGACTACTAACGATCTGGCATCTATGGGGTTCTCTGACATAAATAGGTTAGGAGCCTCTACACTAGTCACAATTTCATTCACCTCCACATATCCTACCCTTGATTTGTTATTTCAATTGTCGGGCCAATTGGCCTTTGATGCCAAATAAATGCATTATTATTATTATTATTATTATTATTATTATTATTATTATTATTATTATTATTATTATTATTATTATTATTATTATTATTATTATTATTATTATTATTATTATTATTAGTATTAATATTATTATTATTATTACTATTAATAATAATAATAATAATAATAATAATAATAATAATAATAATAATAATAATAATAATAATAATAATACATTTATTTGGCATCAAAGGCCAACTGGCCCGACCATTGAGATAACAAATCATTATTATTATTATTATTATTACTATTATTATTATTATTCTTTTTATTATTATTATTATTATTACTATTATTATTATTATTATTATTATTATTATTATTATTATTATTGTTGTTGTTGTTATTGTTGTTATTATTATTATTATGAGGTTTTTGAAAACATTTCAGCTTTATTTCTAACAAAATTCATTTTTTGTAATAAAACTAAACTTACCAGCCAACTTTCTGAATTAGAATGAAACATTTCGCTTTTTGGACGTATACGAACTGGATCACTTGGTCCAATCTGCACTGTAACTGGAATTTTCTTTCTTTCTTGGTCGAAAAATTCAAATGGGACCGATTCGATTGATCTAAAATAAAATATCAACTTCCATACGCATTGTAACTGGTTTTGTACATGTGGGAAATCGCTTCTTTTGAGCTTAATAATGATCCATTTTTTTCACTCGGCTGTGGTGATTGTTCAAAATTAAATCTTACCAATTCAGGGAAAACCATCGATATGGAAGGTAAATCTGTCTTATCTTTTGAAGGATCTTGAAGCATACTTCTAAGTTTGGCTCGTATTTGGCGATCGGATACATATTTACTTGACATTGGTATTTTACAGCCCTGTGTTTCAGGAGGCGCGCACGGTTTATTAACTCTATTTGCTGAAAAGTTCTTCTATATTAAATTAGTTTTGTTACTGTAATATAAATATTTTGCGGTTTTGTTCTATCGATTCCACTTGGTTCCGCAACATAGAACCCCCTTTGCCTTAGATCATCAACAGAGTATGTTTTATAACCAAATATTGGATCCACTATCCTTTGATTTATTCGTAATGGAGATGGTTTTTGTAACTTTTGATTGTATATGCACTCGCGTTCAGATAAAGCTACTTTACGTTTAGTTTCCAACTGAATTTGTCGTTTGTTCTTTTTTATAGTATCTTCATCCATTTGGCTATCGAGAAAAGATGTATCTGTTGATATATTTGTTGGGATTTCCATTTGAGAAAGGTAAATTGTTTCACTTTTCTCATCGGTCCACATTTTTCGAGTAGTTTTCCAAATAAGAACTCTTCACAAAACATTAAAATACAAACGTACATGTATAAAATAATCAATTAATTGAATTTGGTCAATTTTTATTCTGATTTTCGGTATTTATCAAACCCTCGTGCATATGGAGCAATATCTCGTCTAAAATAAAAAGAGTAACATAACAATCGTCTTCGACATTTCTGAACTCCATAACTTTAATAAAAAATTATTAAACAAATATATTAACTGTGTTTCTAAAAATAGTTGTAAGTATATTTAACAATTTTTTTATATTTCAGTTCATACTTTCTCAACGTGGTAAGTTAATTTGTAGATATTATTTAAATAATACAGATTATAAAAACAAAATAGAATAATATGATCAATTATAGAAAGATAATTTTGCAGAACAATTACATAATATAAACGTTGGTGCAGTCAACATCGCGATTCAGATGTATTGTACTTATTTTTACTTACTTGAATTATAATAAATATAAGAAAGAGCCCGTACAGCTTTAAAATTTTATTTTATCTGTTACTATTGTAAAAACTCAGCAAAACAAACGTAACAGACCCAAACTGAAAATAAATCCCGTACGACTTTACTAAATACAAAACTGGCCGCAGATAAAGGAACACAGTTACTATGTGCGGCCTTTATTAAAACCGAAATTGGGCTCTCCGCTACAAGGAATCCATTAAAAAATGGTTTGCTAATATGCTACAAGCTGTACAAAGAAAAGTTCGTGAGACAAATTAATCTTATCTCCTGCACTATATACGCCACTTAATTATAGTTTGTATCACTGCAACCTTTATGGTTTCGGAGGATGTGCTGTTGAGGCCCCTAACCTATCCGTGTCTGTAAGCCCCATAGATGCCAGTTCGCTGGAAGTCCTAAAATTCACAGTAGAATCTGATATGCTTATATTATTGCTAGTGTCATTTAAATTCAAGTCCGCTATGTCCTGCACTAACTTGCATGTGTCCTCATACTTAATATCGGTATCCATGATCAAAAGTTTTAATAATTAAATTGACACTTACAATGGCAATCGGAAGTTGAGTGTCGAACAGCTACAATGCCAGCAATAATCTGTTTTGATGTGTACGTAACCCACAAATAAAACAATTATACCTGTTCCAAGGCTCCTCCTCAGTGTTATATTATATCAGAACACAAGGCAATTGATGGAAGAGTTTATTTTAAAATGTTGTAATCGTTTATTATGGAAAGAAATGTTAAAATGCAGCAGACGAAATTTCAATACCAGGTTTGAAGCGAGATACTCAAAAACTGAAAATAGCGCACAATTTTAAAAATCAAGTCTTTAAACAAAGAATGTTCTGGAAAATAAAAAGAAAAAAATCTTTTTAAATAAAGTTGTTACAATCAGCTATGGTGGTTTAAATTTATCATTCAAGGTCATTTTATATAAGGCGGAGGATTCAACATCCTCCACATACACCACCTTCTCAAAAAAAAGAGAGGAACGACTAATAGTAGATGTAATCATCGTTCTTCGGCTGACGATGTATTCTTCCAGAACGTTTTGTGCATACTGGCGCCCCTGACGTCGTCATCTCGCCCGATATAACATTCGCTGGTTCTTCAATATCATCTGGTGTCGACAAATAATTTTCATGCTGTGATTCAGTAGAATAAGATTTTGATATGTTAGACAACGGTTTTTCCGAGTACTGCATTTCATTATGTGTCTGCAAGATGGGATTGCACACCTCAGATTCGCCCATGGAACGGTCATTCGACGCATCTTTTAATTCGGTCACACCGTCAATTCAGATAAACTGGGGAATACAGCGATCCAACGTAACACAATCCTCAATGCCATTTATTTCTATGATGACATTCTTGTCAGTCATCTTCTTGACCTTGTAAGGTCGGTTTGTAAAATGTTTTTAGAATAGAATAGAATAGAATAGAATAGAATATCTTTATTTGGATTCAAACCACACATATTCCATCAAATAATAAAATTGGAAATTGTACAATATATATTAAAATAATTATCACATCACAATAAATTGTGCAATTCATCTCGTGTAGATAGGTATATCTCACTAGTTGTACAATACAATATATCAATATCAGAAAGTTCGACTGAAAAGAATAATATATACATCATCAAATTAGGAACAATTAAGGTATAATTCGAGTGTAACATTATGCAAAAATTGAGAACCATGACTAGCAATTGATTGTATGTAATGTTAACTAATTTGAAGATCTAGTGCATAACATTTCAATTATAATAATACAAAACTTGGAAATAAAATCTCAATAAAATCTGTTTCCGATAACAATTATCCTTGTCTCTTATTCAACCATGAGAAAGTATTATCATAATCAAAAAAATAAAAGATATCAGCAGGATTGCAGACTTTTTCAAGTTCAGTAGATAAAGTTTTAATAGACATCTTAGATGGAGGCATTTCTCTAAGCCCCTTCGGCAATTGATTATAAATTTTGTAGATTTTCGAGAAAGAGAATAACTTGCTCGCTACATTCCCCACAAAAGGAGGAGATATTGCCATATGTCCAGATCTAGTTCCAATTTCATGACTCTTCCTTATCGGAGTCATATAGGCACCAGTCCACTGGTTCAGATGGAAAACTTTTATACAATAACACATCCTCCGAAACCACAGAGATTGCAATGACGCAAACTGTAATCTAGAGGCGTATATAGTGCAAGAAGTAGGACTAATATGTTTCACAACTTTTCTTTGTACAGCTTCTATCTTATTAGACAATCCCTTTTTTAATGGATTCCAGGTAGCGACAGCATATTCTAGTACCGGTCTAATCCATATTATATACATTTGAAGTTTTATATCATTTGATAAAATATTTCGATTTATTAGTGCCCATCTTTTCTTGGCACTGCCTACTATACTTTCAATATGTCTCTCAGCAGAAGCTGTACATTGAATAGTTATGCCTAAATCCTTAATTTCTTGCATAAGTTTAATCTCAAACACATCATTAATAACTGCATCATGAAAATAAACATAATGAAAGTTTGTTCTGTTCCCTATTTTTAAAGCTTTCGTCTTTTTATTGTTTATTCTCAGCCCTAGTGTAAACAAATATTTACTCAAATCATACAAATCTAAAGTCACATTATTTTTGGAGAATTCGACATTCTTTGGATCAATTGGGAAGATTATTTTTAAATCATCAGCGAATTTGCAAACTCGACCATTAAGGATTTTAGTTTCCAAATTTGCTAATACAATTTTAAATAAAATTGGCCCCAAGCTTGATCCCTGTGGAACTCCACTCGTTACTCGTTTTGATTTTGATATCAAATCATTTACTTGAATACTCATTCTTCGATTATATAGATAGTATTTAAGTAATCTAAAAATATTCGGTTCAATATTCAACAAACTAATCGCATTCAAAATAGCATCAAAAGATATAGAATCAAAAGCTTTTGAGATATCTATAAATACAATTAATGCATCTAAATTATTCTCGTCTAATGTGATTACATGTTTCCACATGGAAAGCATATTGGTAGTTGTCGATCTACCTTTCGTAAAGCCATGTTGACATAAGTCAAAATCAGCCGGTAACATACGTTCTAAATGATCTAGTATCAATCGTTCTATTATCTTCAAAAACGAAGGGATAATAGAGATTAATCTATAATCACTGGCGCACGTTGGCTTACTAACTTTTGGACGGCTTAGCTACAATCGTTAATATATCAATTGGTAATTTCCCATCATTCAAAATTCTATTTATAAAGTTGCAGAGTGCATTTCTAAATGTTAAGGGTAATTGAATTAAATTATCAATCGAAATACCAAGGTGATCTTTTTGTTTTTTTGATTTGATTTTTAACATCAATTTTATCAATTCATCACTGTCAATAACAAGTCCTGGTTCCTGGCCTCCCAAAGGATCTGATAGTTCTATAAAAGTTTTCTCATTCTGTGGATTGCATATCAAATTGACAAATACTTCCTCCAATTCACAGAGAAATCCAGACTCAGTTTTATCCACAGGTAGTATAAGCTTTAACTTTTCCTTGTATTTACTGTAATCTGTGAGGAGTTTAAATCCTAATCGAGGATTACTCTTCATTTTGGCCAAAATAATTCGTTCTGATCTTTGACGAATTATTAGCAGTGATGAATTAATTTCGTTATCAATGGAATCTAACCTCATTTGTTTAATACTATTAATAAGACTACACTTTATTATATTGTCTCGTTTAATTCTTAGTTTACACAATTTCCTATTAATCCGTTTCGGTATAATGTCCGTAAACGTAGATGCCTGAAATAAAACAGATAATAACGATGAAACAGAAGAAACAAATTCATCAGTATTCAAGAAACAAAAACTCTCATAATCTATCAGTATGCTTAAATCTCTAAAGAAATTCCAGTTTATTCTGGAACAGTGCACGTGTGCATTTTCATAACTTAGTTTCTGTGTTATGCCACTCAAGAATTTCCATTGTAAAATAATTTGTTTATGGTCCAATTCTTTGAAATAATTGACAACTTCATAACTGTGCGATTTCACCATTTCAATTTCTAAATATACATGATCTAAGCATTGCGAACCTCTAGTTGATTCATTTATAATCTGCTTTAGATCATGGTTAGAAAAAAAATTGGATAATTCACAGTCCTGTAACTTATTAAAGTCACCTACCACTACATTATAGCCATGGCAATCAAAGATAAATTGAAAAGAATTGGTAAATGTTTGATCATCAAATAAAGTAGCATACGGCGGTCTGTAAACCGCTGTTAAGATCAGATTATCAAATTGTATAGATAAGAAATCAATGATAGCATTATCATCACTAGTATGTAAAATTTTCGCCTTAAATACAGATTTACAATAAATGAGTACTCCTCCACCTCTTTTATCCAGCGATCTGTCCTTTCTGAATAAAGAATAGTGAGGAATATCAAATTCATGGTTTTTAATATCCTTGTTAAGCCAAGTTTCGGATAATATTATAAAGTCGAAATCATTACTTATTATAAAATTACACAGTAAAAGTTCTTATTTTTAACACTTCGAGAGTTAGCATAAAATAGAGTAAATGTAGATAGCGACTTATCTAAACAAGTGTCGACTTTTACTGATTCAACCTTGATGGCTTCTTTACTATTCTTTTCACGGGCCTCGAGGCCATACTTCCTTTCCCCTTTCTGTCCACAACAGTTAATAACGATACATCGTTTTTTGATGTTGTAGTCACACTCGATTGAGTCCGTTTAACAGCTTCATCAGACATTGGCGGTTTCCGTTCCTGATTGTTCTTTAACTTTTTTACTTTTGCCAATTTCCGTTGGAGGAACGTTTTGTCCCGTCCAATAAATATGCTGTGAAAGCTCAAATTCTCCTCTTTCTTTTTATTGATCGATTCTAATTGCATATTTGTTGGCCTTTTTGATAATTTTACAATTACAGGCCTTGGACGATCAGCTCGTTTCCCCACCCTATAGCATTTAGTAATAGCTGCATGTGTTTCTTCTTTTATTAACGTATTTAATTTCTCGACGTCTTTTACATCGGCATCTTCATCTAGATTAAATAAAACTAATTGATCCTGTTTGCTAATACGTGCTGAAACTTCGTTTGCTAATATATTTTGCATTTCCTCACCAGATGATTTATCTTTAACTAGCATATCACCTTCCACAGTTAAATCGGCCAATTCGATCCATGGTTGAACATCAGTCTGTAATTTGTCTAGCTTCACAAGTAATGTCTCATTCTGTTCAACTAGATCACTGTTCAACTAGATCAACTATACGCGCACTTAAAGTTTCATTATTTTTCACCACTTGCTCCAATTTTTTTGCATTCACAATTGAATCATTCTTCAATATGGACATTTCATTCTTCATCAATTCCATGGAGTTTTGAAGATCCATAACAATTTTTTCCATATCGGAATGCGACAAAATCGGAGCCATGTCAAACCGCGCGTTAGTTCTTCCTATTCTCATTAGTTATATATACATGCGAAGCCGATTTTAAATCGGAGGACACATAGCATTTAGTTTTAGGTTTTCTAGTCTTGGTTGGGGCCAAACGACACATCTTGTCTCTAAGTGCTCCTACAAACCAATCTACATAACTAGAAGCCCAATCAAGACTACTTGGAGTTTCTATTAGAAGATCTCCAGGCAACCTTAATGGTTCTCCATAAACCAATTCTGCTATGGAAGTTCCTAATTGTGCCCTATATCTGTTGCGCATGGCGAGTAGTACTATAGGAAGATCGTGTATCCAGCTTGTTCCACTAGTACACCTTAATGCAGCTTTCAGTTCACGATGTAGCCTTTCTACCATCCCATTTGCTCGTGGGTTATACGCGCTAGTATGTATTATAGTGGTTCCCATGATGTTGAGGGATCTTACGAAAAGCTCTGACATAAATTGACTACCGCGATCACTAGTGACCTTTTCCGGAACACCATAACGCGATATCCAATTATGTAGAAACGCGAACAAAACTTCTTGCGCTGTCATGTCTTTTAAAATCGCCACTTCAAATTGACGACTAAATCTATCTACCATAGTCAGCAAGTATTTGTTTCCGTTTACTTCAGGCATCTCAACAATGTCTATGTGTACGTGTCTGAACCGTCCATTTGGTATTCCAATGTTCTTTATCTCGGTTCTGGTATGTCTCCACACCTTACACGTTTGACACTTGGCACAGGCTCTTACCCATACCCGTATGTCTTTAGACATGTGCGGCCATACGTATCTGTCGTTGATCAATCGAATGGTGGCTTTAATGGATGGATGACCCATGTCATGCAACACTTGGATAATCTTGGCCCGTAACTCCAATGGCACATATGGTCGTGGTTGACTTCTAGATGTTTCGCATAACAACCACTTGCCACTTATGAGCTTACGAACATATCCCGGTCTTTTAGATAATACTAATGTAAAGGGATCCGATCCTTGCGCTTCCTCGATTTGACTAACGAAATCGTGCATTGATTCATCTAAACTTTTTAATGGACCTTGAAATATCAGTCTCGACATCAGCTTCATTCGGTCGGCTAAGTGCATCGGCCACCACATTCTCCTTACCAGCAATATGAGACACAGTGAAATCGAACTCTGCTAACCGTGTTATTTGGGAATTTACTCTACGAGAGTAATTAAGCCTAGCTGTCTTACCAAGTATGCTAATCAATGGCTTATGATCGGTCAATAACTTAAACTTGTGACCATCTAAGTAATGCTCGAAGTGTATCACTGCTGCATACACTGCTAGAAGCTCTTTACCAAACGTATCATAACGTTTTTCTCGATCATTAAGCTTACGGCTATAAAACCCAATCGGTCTTACTACGTCCTGATCTCTTTGCTGTAGCACTGCCCCTAATGCAACATCTGAGGCATCTGTGATTAGTTCGAAAGGTTTTTCCCAATCTACAGGTGCTAATGTGGTTACGTCACTTAACATATCCTTGGCCTTTTGGAAATTTTCTCGGTCTTCTTGACTCAAGTTTATAGGCCAAGACTTCTTGATCGTGCTCTTTTCACGAGTGAGATGGCTTGTTAACGATCCAAGAATTCCGGCTAGCTAGACCTGGAATGAATCGACGATAATAGCTGATCATGCCCAAGAACCTTCGCAACTGGCGTACGGTTCGGGGTTCAGTTACGTCCTTTATGGCTTGGACCTTATCTTCCAAAGGCTTAATTCCGTCTTTGGAAAGTATATGACCAAGGTATTTAACTGAAGAGCAACCAATATTACTCTTATTAGGTTTGACCACTAATCCATATTGTTCCAGCCTGGTCAAAACCGTTTCCAAATGCGTGCGATGTTCATTTCGGGAGCGACTAAAAATAATTATGTCGTCTATATATACTCTCGCAAATGGACAATTCTGAAGGATTTCTTCAGCCAAACGCTGGAATGTCTGACTGGCATTTTTCAAACCAAAAGGCATTCGAAGAAATTCATGCGATCCCCCTCCTGGAAATCTGACTGCGGTGAGTGGTATCGAACTTTCTTCCATTGGTACCTGATAGTACGCTTTCTGGAGATCTAAAGTTGAATAAACCTCATATCCCATTATATCTCGGAGTAAGGTACTCTGGTTAGGGAGAGGATAAGAATCACCCTTCGTCACTGAGTTTAATAGACGATAATTCCCACAAACCCTCCATTGACCCGGTTCAGGTTTGGGAACTACCACTATTGGGGAAGCAAAATTGGAATTTGACCTTCTACAAATCCCCTCTTCGCGCAATTGGTGAAATTCGGACAAAGCAACTTGTTGCTTGTGTTGTGCCAATGGTTGAGCCTTTGGTGAACAAGGCAACGGAGCCACCAATTCTATTAGGTGTTCTACTCCTGTCTTCAGACCTATCCTTTTGGCACTGAAAGGTTGAAACACTGCTAGGTGCTTCTCGATTATATCGGCAAAGTCATGTGCGACTGTTGGACGAGGTAAGAGGACTGTTCTAACTGCCGACACGTTAGACTCAGTATGTGTTGATGTCCCTACGCCTTCTGCGATAGTCCTGGCTATGGGATCTAATGTCAGCTTAAAATGGGTCAAGAAATCCATGCCAATGATATGGTCCTTGACATCGGCTACTAGAAAATTCCAACGGAAGGAAGATTTCTGGCCTAATGTTACCGACATTTCTTTCATCCCTTTTACTTCAATTGGACTACCGTTAGCGGCCCATAGTTGATAATCAAATGTGGGGCAATCTGCTTCCACCACGTCTGACCTAACTATGCTTACCTCAGCACCCGTGTCTATGAGAAATTCTAATCCAGATAATTCATCCTTAATAATGAACTTTTTGCTGGACAATCCGGCAATGTTTTCAAGATCCCCGCTTAGTGAGAATCGGACTCTCTTGCCTTTTATCTCGGTGCTATTTGTACTAGTCGCCTCTTTTGCTTTGAGTATGCCTTTTAAAGGCATATCTGGGAGCCTTTGCAATGGAACCCCCCTACGGCTCCTACTAGCGGGGGTTGTTCCCTTTTCCCGGTGACGGATTCCTCTCAACCGGTTTTGTGCTTCCTTTCCATGTGGGTCCACCTAATCGCGGGTAATTACAATTTTCGCCTTGGCACTTTGCACTGCGTCCGTATTCGCAATGTGCCTTGCACCATCCGCGTGGCCCTTCGAAGCGTTGACGCGAGTGACTCCTTCGACGTCTATTATACCTATCCTGACTCTGAAGTTGTGCAATATCACTACGCAAGCTAGCAACTTCTCTACATAAGAAACGCAAAGTTTCTTGTATAGCCAGGTGGTTTTCGGTATCTGCCCTGACCTGGCTGCATCGTTACAGAATCTGCCATTACAGCATGTACTTGTGGTTCTTGCTGTTTATACACGCCGTCTAACCCTCTGAGTTTTGTTGGCCAATCTATGTTCATTGTGTCAAATACTTCCATTGTTGTTCTGAGCCTAATTGGTAGCTCAGCTGTAAAAATGGAGTTGACTACATCTCTAGATATATTCAACCTGGAAGCTTTTGTGCAAAGGCGTTCGTAAAATTCGGACGGCAGTTGACGCCCCATTTTTTCTAAGCGTAATAATTCGCACATTTGCGCTGATCTTCCAGGCTGATATCTCTGTTGAATTTCTGCCATTAATAACTCAAATGCATTATACGGCTTTTCTTCTACAGTTCTGTCTCTGAAATTTTCCAAAGCATTTCGGAAATTTTCAGGCAATGCCATCCATGCTGCAACAAATTTTTCCATAGGGTTCACGATATTGTAAGCACTAAATATCATTTGGGCATCTCCTACCCAACTTGAATGTTTTTCTGACTTATACTGTGGTAGACTTAATATTTTTGGACTGGCGCGGTCGCCAAATTTTGTTGAGGCCCCTAACCTATCCGTGTCTGTAAGCCCCATAGATGCCAGTTCGCTGGAAGTCCTAAAATTCACAGTAGAATCTGATATGCTTATATTATTGCTAGTGTCATTTAAATTCAAGTCCGCTATGTCCTGCACTAACTTGCATGTGTCCTCATACTTAATATCGGTATCCATGATCAAAAGTTTTAATAATTAAATTGACACTTACAATGGCAAACGGAAGGTGAGAGTCGGACAGCTGCTATGCCAGCAATAATCTGTTTTGATGTGTACGTGACCCACAAATAAAACAATTATACCTGTTCCAAGGCTCCTCCTCAGTGCTATATTATATCAGAACACAAGGCAAAGATTGGAAGATGTTTATTGTACAATGTTGTAATCGTTTATTATGGAAAGAAATGTTAAAATGCAGCAGACGAAAATTCAACACCAGGTTTGAAGCGAGATACTCAAAAACTGAAAATAGCGCACAATTTTAAAAATCAAGTCTTTAAACAAAGAATGTTCTGGAAAATAAAAAGAAAAAATTCTTTTTAAATAAAGTTGTTACAATCAGCTATGGTGGTTTAAATTTATCATTCAAGGTCATTTTATATAAGGCGGAGGATTCAACATCCTCCACAGTGCTATTGCATAAAAGCTTTCCATTTGAACCAGTGGACTGGTGCCTATATGAATCCAATAAGAAAGAGTCATGAAGTTGGAACTAGATCTGGTCATTTTGCAATATCTCCACCGTTGGTGGGGAATGTTGCGAGCAAGCTATTCTCTTTTTCAAAAATTTACAAAATTTACAATCAATTGCCAAAGGGGCTTAGAGAAACGCCTCCATCTAAGATGTCTTTTAAATTTTTATCTACCGAACTAGAAAAAGTGTACAATCCTGCTGATATTTTTAATTTTGATTATGATAATACTTTCTCATGGTTAAATAAAAGACAGGATTAATTGTTATCAGCAGCATAACTTCTCGAGATTCTATCTTCAAGTTTTGTATTATTAAAATTGAAATGTTATGCATTATATCATCATGTTAATCAACAATACATACAATCAATTACTAGTCATGGTTCCCTTTTTTTGCAAAATGTTACACTCGAATTATACCTTAAATTTTCCTATTTTTGATGAAGAATCTATCACTCTTTACAGCCGAACTTTCTGATGCTGATAAATTGTACAGTACAACTAATTGCACATATTTATGTGATGTGATATCTTTTTATATTGTACATTTTCCAATTTTATTATTTGATGGAATATGTGTGGTTTGAATCCAAATAAATATATTCTATTCTATTCTTAAAATGCCGAGAAAGTTTGGCAGTGTTGCAATGTCTAGTAGTACTTCTAGACACGTGAGACCGGCTCTGATTTATTGGCTGATGAAGACACCGAGAAAAGTAGAGTTGCCTAAGCCAGAAAGGCGAGTTGCTGTTCAAAGTCTCAATATTTTCCTGTTGAAGATCTGCGGCAACATCATGGTAACTGGCACACGTAGTTGTTCGATTAATAAATAATCAATAACGTCTGACTAGTTATGCAGCAAAAAGAAGATTGGCGGGACTGAGGTCCAAAAGACTAGGTGACTCAGTGTGATAAACGAAAGTCCATAAGTCAGTGTAGGTAAAGCGTAAACTAGAGAGAGCGACAGCAATCACATGTTACGCAAAGGACGGTAATGTCCAATTTGTAAAAATGCATGATAAACGCACTGTGATTATATACTTGTGCAAGCGCAAGGTTGCACGCCATTGGTTAAAGGCAAATTTTGCTTGTTTTAATTGGTACTGCGTAATGAAATTTGAATTATATTTTTGCGAAATGTCGGCAAATTTATCTGAGCCGTTACACCACTTTCCTCTTTTAAAAAAAATCCTTTTGGTGAGGCTTGATAGGTAATTTATGGCAGAGTTCAAACCCAGTTGAGCAATTTTTTATTATTCTGCCCATAGCTAAAAAAATTACTGTAAATGCTGTGTTGGTGCATGCTTGTTGGTTGCTTCAACTGTGATATGATGTCAAATGACCACTAGTTATTGCTATGCAAATTGTTAGCTGTTGTGGCCGGTCATACCGCATGAAGCGATATGGAGTAGTGTGATAAATTTTGAGAGCCAGAGCGTGAAAACTGTAAAGTAGGTTGCCACTGAAGTTGACATGTTTAAGTTGAAAATTGGACAGTCTGGATCGCCATCACAGAGTTCGAATACGCCAAATGGAGCTAGTGTGCGGTCATGATATTCGTATAGTGTGCACTGTTCAACGGATGAAATTGATGTATGCATTGTAAGGGGTCTGTACCTTGATATGAAGCCGATGACTTCTTAGTGCTGCTACACAAGGCGTTAGCTATAAGAAGCTGGTCATTACAATAAAGGCATTTTGAGCCCAGCTGTGAGCCACACGTTGAAAGAAAAAAGGTAAAAAATTATATATACGACTATCAAATGGTAACGAAAAAAATTGTATTCGTTCATTGCCATATAGATGGCATAATACCTAAGAACTGTTAAAAATGCTACACAATTGTTAGCTAAGAACAGCTGGTTAAATCACGTGAGACAAGTGAATGGGGAAAAGGTAATTAAGCATCTGAATGCATAGAGATCACGTAGCGTGAAATGAAACGCAAGTGGTATGCGAAAGTAAGCAATTGATACTTAGATTAACGAAAAATTAAAGTAAGAAAAGTTTATAATTTATGCGCTATGCAAAGCAATGTATTGCTCGGTTGGGATAGTAGGCAGTTGGAGACTGAGACACATGTAGAAGGTTGTATGTTGCCAGGATCAGGCAGTTCGATAAACTGTTCAACCTGTCTATGCTTACCGATGTATGTGTAGTGGTGAAAAAGTAGCATCATTACGAACGAGTACTCTCTTGCAGATGTGGAAATGTGGGTGAACAAAGACTGGTCGAGGATTTTTCTCAGCAGCTGTTCAAACATGTCACCGAAATGAAGTTGAAGGCGAGAAGCTTCAACTTGTGGGTCATCCATGGGAGCTGACTAGGCATGCGTAGGTACATGCCATACAAAAGTTGTGACGCATACGTTTTAATAGATTCACCTATTGGGTACGCAAAGCAACTAGGATTAATGTTAATGCATCGACACAGTTGCCACTAATAGACGAGGATGCCAAAGCTGCTTTTAGTTGCCTATGCATTCTTTCTACCATACCGTTAGATTACGGATAGTAGACAGTCGTCTGTCGAAAGGTGAATCCAATAAAACTCAGGGTATTTTTAAAATGATCCAATGAGAAGCACGTGCCTCTATCAGCGATGACCTCGTTGAGAAAACCATAATGTGCTATCCATGCAGAGAAACCAGTTATTGACTTTGTATTCAAAAATGTTGTCAAGTGATAAAACCGTAGGCTATCGTAAAAATCTATTAATAATAGTTATAATGTAGCTGAAAACTTGAACCCATGTCAAAAGAACTATGTCGATGTGGACGATTGCTAGGCGTGAAGTAGTTTGGAAATTTTGCAACTTAGAACGACTGTGCTGTGTGATCTTTTTTTTCTGGCAAATGACACACACAGAGACACATTGTTTAGCGTTTTCTCTGAACCTGTGGCCCCAGAAACGTTCTGTAAAAAGTTGGATAGTCGCCTTGTTTTCTGGGTGAGAAATTGAGTGAATTGTGTAGAAAAAGTTTTGAATGCTGGTCGGCAGAAAGGGCTTGTTGGGCTGTGTAGCCGTGAAGTAAACAATGAGTAAGCCTTCCCAGATACGTCATATGAACTTAGTGGGGTGACGAGCTACTGATCTTTGTAGGTGAGTGCCACCGCTCTGTTCTGTTTGCAGGTGAGATGGCGTTAGTGCAGGTTCCATGAGAGTCACAGATTTTACTGTGTGTGATGACGGCGTAGGTGGCTATAGCGAGAGATCTGACTTGGAAAGTGCGATTGCACTGCACTGTTTTTCGCCCTTGTCAAGAAAGATGTCAAATTTCCTTTCGCTCTGACGTGAAAGCTGCCTTTCTACTCTTGCTCGATACTTGGTGACAGATAAACCCGCGTTTAAATTTACGCTAACTAATGTTGCATCATCTGTAAAATAAACAAACTTGCTGCGGGAAATTATGCTGACAATGTGGCGCACTGCGTCGTGGATGGCGATGGGTTTTCGACCGAAATTGTCTTATCTGGTTTCTACCGGTTGGAGAGCACGTGAGTAAAAATGATAGACTTCCGAACTCCGTTGATCTCGTACTCGAAAGCAGCCCCAATAGCAAACTCAGAAGCATATATTGTGAGTAGAAATGGTCGTTGAAAATCTGGATGCGTTAGCATTGTTGCGTTTGCTAAAATCCCACACTTTTGATACGGGCATGCTTTTCGAAATCGGAAATTACTCGAGTTTCCAAGAAAATTGATCTTTGAAGTGTTCGGCCCTCTTATTAAGACGACATGTTTTATCGGTTATTAAATGGTTATTACTATCATTTATAGTTTTGCTAACTTCTAATTTTCTCGGACCTATTGTGCGAATAATTTGGAACAAACAGCGTCTATTACCTGGCGCAAACCCTTTTTACAATTATTTAGTCTTCCTAGTCCAAAAAGATTCGCGGTCTACTTTTAGACAGCGCTTAAGTTGGCGTCTTATATTGCGACGGGTATTATTATGAGCCAAGGCAGGTGGAGTTTGGCTCCTTGTTTCGGGTATTTCAAAAGATTTTACAGAGCCAATCATTATATCGAAGGGGGCTTGCAATGCATACAAACAGTAATATCTGCATTGTGAATGATATAACTTATCTTGCTCCAATACTGGAGATAAATTCACTAATTGTTTGATCTCTGAATGGATAATACATTATGATATTCCTAACGAGGTTATTAATGACAAAGGTACAGACTTCTCATCCAAGTCGTTTGAAAACTATTTTGCAGTTAAAGGAAGTGCTCTCATCAATGGTCACAAACACCCACAAATTGGTCGCTGTAGTGGAAAGAATGCTTTAAAGGTGTGCTATTGACCGCACAATATGGCCCAATGAGATAGCCTTTACGCTCTGGGTTATATGCTCAGCAGATAATCGAATTAATGTACCCAAATACCTTATGGTTGGCACAACGCGTCATCAAAGCTCATTAACAACGTGCAGATATCTCGTTGGGTTTAAAGTCAGCTCCGACTGGCTTCGTGAATACAGCTCACCAGAGCTGGCAAATATATCAGTATTGATCATATAGCGGCTGCAGGCTTGAAAGCTTATCATATGAATATTTACGCAATTATTGAAACGCAGCATTGTGTGCTAACCATTTTACCGCATTCCAAAATATTGGGCTATCTTAAAGAGAATGTAAGCAATTAAGAAAAGTAACAAATAATCGGAATATCTTAGTTTGACTTATGAGGTAAATTTACTTTGGTTCGCAACCCGCAGGTATAAACCAATATAAAATTACTTTTTTGGTTATGTATTCGAGAACATTATTGGATTGTTATAATATATGACTCGCTGTATAACACGCCTTGATTTCAGGATGTTTGATGTCTTTTTCATACTTAATTGTCTCATGTGGTATAACCAGCTGTTCTTAGTTAACAAATATTTAGCGTTTATGAACGGATCTTTGGTATTGTGCCATTCATGCTGCATGGTTGAAGTACATTTCTTTTGTCTCTACTATTTCATTTGCATGTGGTTTTGTTTGTACAAAATACTGGTGTACACTGTGGTTCACACCCGAGTCCACACTTGCTTATTTAGTTAT
The DNA here is from genome assembly GCA_029291075.1 of Eudiplozoon nipponicum. Classification (NCBI taxonomy): domain Eukaryota; kingdom Metazoa; phylum Platyhelminthes; class Monogenea; order Mazocraeidea; family Diplozoidae; genus Eudiplozoon; species Eudiplozoon nipponicum. Next base: position 130,168 of record JAQBSW010001051.1, on the reverse strand, counting down.
TAACAGCTAACTAGAACCAACGTTTTTTGTAGACAAACTAATTAGTCAGCGGTTTCATATCATTGTGTAGCCAATTATTATGGATATCATAACTTCATCAGTTACACAGTTCAAATTCACTAACGAATACCATAGACAACAGCGTCGAATATACACTAGCTACTTTGGTCTTATCGAACTCTTATTGACAAAGGATCTAGCCCGCCCAGGTAAAAACATAAACCTAGAATCTTCAGCTGAATTCCACATTGCAATTTTAACGCTGCGGCCCTCAAAATCTATCAGCATTGCTCCATTTCGCTTCATATGTCATGACAAGCAACTACAGCTAACAATTTGTGTTGTAAATACCAGTGCTCATTTAGTATCATATTATAATTGAAGCAATTAACAATTATGCAACAACATATATATATATATATATATATATATATATATATATATATACTTATAGAGATATAATAGAATAGAATAGAGATATCTTTATTTAGATTCAAAATACAAATGTTCCATTAAATAATAATATTGGAAAATGTACAATATAAATAGATATCACATCAAATAAATATTTGCAATTAGTCTCATGTAGATAAGTAAATCTCACTAGTTGTTCTGTACAATATAACAACATCAAAAAGTTCTGCTGTAAAGATTGATAGATTCTTCATCAAAAATAGGAAAAATTAAGGTAAATTCGAGTGTAACATTATGCAAAAAAAATAAGAATCATGACTAGCAAATGATTGTATGTATTGTTAACTAACATGATGATATAATACAGAACATTTCAATTTTAATAATACAAAACGTGTAGATAACAATCCCAAGAAGTTATGCTGCAGATAACAATTATCCTTGTCTTTTATTCAACCATGAGAAAGTATTATCATAATCAAAATTAAAAATATCAGCAGGATTGTAGACTTTTTCTAGTTCAGTAGATAAATATTTAAAAGACATCTTAGATGGAAGCGTTTCTCTAAGCCCCTTTGGCAATTGATTGTAAATTTTGTAAATTTTTGAAAAAGAGAATAACTTGCTCGCAACATTATCCACTAAAAGAGGAAAGGAGGAGGTATTGTCAAATCTCCAGATCTAGTTCCAACTTCATGACTCTTTCTTATAGGATTCATATAGGCACCAGTCCACTGGTTCAAATGGAAAACTTTTATGCAATAGCACATCCTCCGAAACCATAAAGGTTGCAGTGATACAAACTGTAATCTAGTGGCGTATATAGTGCAGGAGATAGGACTAATTTGTTTCACAACTTTTCTTTGTACAGCTTCTATCTTATTGGACAAACCCTTTTTTAATGGATTCCAAGTAGCGGCAGCATATTCTAATATCGGTCTAATCCATATTATAAACATTTTAAATTTTATGTCATTCGATAAGATATTTCTATTTATTATTCCACTTGTTACTCTTTTCGATTTTGATATCAAATCGTTTACTTGAATACTCATTCTTTGATTATATAAATAGTATCTAAGTAATCTAAAAATATTCTGAACAATATTCAATAAAATAATCGCATTCAAAATAGCATCAAAAGACATAGAGTCAAAGCTTTTGTGATATCTATAAATACAATTAATGCATCTAACTTTTTCACATCTAATGTAATTACATATTTCCACACATAGAGAGCACATTAAGTAGTTACACGATCTATCTTTCGTACAGCCATGTTGACCTATTGTAGGGGTACTTTTCGCTGTTGCTATCTCGTCTCTGATTTTGTACCTCTACTACTTATCAATGGTTGCTATTATTACTACCCGAGCATCCAATCAGTCTGTTCCTTTTCAGATGGTTAATATTAGAAGGCCGAAGAAAGGTTTTCATGTATATATTCCACACAATGTAGCACATATAAATATAAAGTGATTTATGTCTATAAAGCGAAATGTTTAGCACAAATGTCTGGATTGGCATGAATATAGTCATATGATTGAAAACACATGATAATATGAACATAGTAAAATGATTTATGTTTATAAAGTAAAATGTTTTACATACAATTGGTTATTCTTACACAAATGTCTGGATTGTAATGAGTAGTCAAACGATTAAAGATACATGATAATATGAGCCTAGTAAAATTATTTATGTTCATAAAGTAAAATGTTTTGTGTAAACCGTTTAAAGATTTAAATGACAAACAACTCACAAATGTTTTTATAGTAAACAATCAATCATTTTCATAGTAACGAATAATCCGATAAATTCACTAACACAATAGTCCACCGCGTGATCCTCTCGGATCGCGCGCGGTTCTGTCTATTTATAAAAACACTATTAATTACAAATAAAATTGCAGTTCAAGAAATATCGAATGAAACTGCTTGAGACTAAAAGAGATTGTTCCTAAAATCACAGCTAAGAGAAATATTGTTTAAGGACAGAGTTAGAATATTTGACCTTAAAAAGCACAGCGTTTGTAAAAATTGACCTTCGTTGGGTTGTAACACGGAGCCGCGTGTTACAATATATCAAAATCAGCCGGCAACATACGTTCTAAATGATCTAGTATCAATCGTTCTATTATCTTCAAAAACGAAGGGATAATAGAGATTAGTCTATAATCACTGGCGCACGTTGGCTTACTTACTTTTGGCAACGGTTTAGCTACTATCGTTAGTATATCAATTGGTAATTTCCCATTCTTCAAAATTCTATTTATAAAATTGCAGAGCGCATTCATAAAATTTAAAGGTAATTGAAGTAGGTTATCAATCGATATACCAAGGTGATCTTTTTGTTTTTTTGATTTTATTTTTAACATTAATTCTATCAATGCATCACTGTCAATAACAAGTCCTGGTTCCTGGTCTCCCGAAGGATCAGGTAGATCAATGAAATTGCTTTCGTTCTGTGGATTACATATCAAATTGCCAAATACTTCATCCAATTCACAGAGAAATTCATACTCAGTTTTACCCACAGGTAATATAAGCTTTAATTTTTCCTTATATTTACTGTAGTCTGTGAGGAGTTTGTATCCTAGTCTAGGATTACTCTTCAGTTTGGCCAAAATAATTCTTTCTGATCTTTGACGGATTATCAGCAGTGATGAATTAATTTCTTTATCAATCAAATCTAACCTCATTTTTTAATACTATTGATAAGACTACACTTCATTATATTATCTCGTTTAATTCTTAGTTTACATAATTTCCTATTGATTCGCTTCGGTATAATATCCGTAAACGTAGATGCCTGAAATATATCAGATAATAACGTTGAAACAGAAGAAACAAATTCGTCAGTGTTCATGATATAAAAACATTCATAATCAATCAGTATGCTTAACTCTCTAAAAGATTCCAGTTGATTCTGGAACATTGCACGTGTGCATTTTCAAAATTAAGTTTCTGTGTTTTGCTACTCAAGAGGTTCCATTGTAAAATAATTTGTTTGTGATCCAATTCTTTGAAGTAGTTTACAACATCATAACTGTGTGAGTTCAACGCTTCAACTTCTAAATATACATGATCTAAGCATTCCGAACCTCTAGTTGGTTCCTTTATAATCTGCTTGAGATCATGATTAGAAAAAAGATTGATTATTTCACAGTCATGCAACTTATTAAAATCTCCTACCACAACATTATAACCATGGCAGTCCAAAATAGATTGAAAAGAATTGGTAAATATTTGATCATCATATAAACTAGCATACGGCGGTCTGTAAACCGCGGTTAAGATCAGGTTATCGATTTGTATAGATAAAAAATCAATGACAGTATTATATTCGCTAGTATGTAACACTTTCGCATTTAATATAGATTTACTATAAATAAGTACTCCTCCACCTCTTTTATCCAGGGATCTGTCTTTTCTAAATAGAGAATAATGAGGAATGTCAAATTCGTAATTTTCAATGTCCTTGTTGAGCCAAGTTTCAGATAAAATTATAAAGTCAAAATTGTTACTTATTACAAAATCACACAGCAAAAAAGTTTTGTTCTTAACACTTCTACAATTGGCATAAAATAAAGTATATGTACAACACGACTTATCTTTACAGTTTTCGATATTTACTGATTTAACTTTTTTGGTTTCCTTATAATTCTTTTGTTGGGTATCGTAACTATAGTTCTCTTCTGTCCGCTGTCCACAACATTCATTAGTGATGCACGGTTTTTTGTGATTTTAGAGTCAATTGACACACCCTTTATGGTAGCTTGTTCCAGATTACATGATCCTTGATCTAGATTTTTCTTCAACTTTTTTGCTGCTGACAATTTTCTTTGGAGAAACGTCTTGTCAATGGAAATGATTATGTTGTGAAAATTAGGATACTCTCCTTTCTTCTTATTAATATCTTCAACTTGCATGTTCGTCGGCCTCCTTGATAGTTTCATCACAACCTGTCTTGGTCGTTCAGACCGCTTGCCCACCCTGTAACATTTCGTTATATATATACTTAACCTTTCAGCCGAATACTAATCAGTTTCATGTCTTGACATAATTAGTTTTCTTTTCTCTATTCTTTACTTTATCTCAGTGAGAGAAGTGACGCAACGTCTCAAATTAAATTGCTGACATTTCGCGAAAATAAATTTAAATATAATGCGTTAGACCAATGAGAAAACGGAACATTCCGTCTACCAATTACGTGTGACTTTTCATTAATATAAGCACGATGCCATTAGCTCAGCCCTTTCTGTTCTGCTCGCATTCTCCTCTGCACTGACTAACTATTCCGACTTTCTTGATCGTGTTTACCACGCTGTGTCACTAATTTGGCTATTTTTGAGTAACGCTATTCTTATTGTTGCTGCGCATCCAGTCACACGTAATCGATTATTAGGTAATCGAATTTCCACGCTTACCAGCCATCTTGAAATTGCTGCTGACCTTCAACATGACTAGTCAAGGTCTTTAAATAGTATCGAACACATCCTGATTCGTCAATTCAACTTGTTCAAGTGTATCTGTTCAATGGATTACATGGCAACGAACTGGACACAAAGAGCGCATTTCTAATGAATGAATAGAATATAGAATTGAATAGAATATCTTTATTTGGATTCAAACCACACATATTCCATCAAATAACTAAATTGGAAATTGTACAATATATAAAAAAGAAATCATCACATCACAATAAATGTGCAATTAATATCATATAGATAGGTATATCTCACTAGTTGTACAATACGATATATCAATATCAGAAAGTTCGACTGAAAAGAATAATATATACATTATCAAATTAGGAAAAATTAATGTATAATTCGAGTGTAACATTATGCAAAAATTGAGAACCATGACTAGCAATTGATTGTATGTAATGTTAACTAATTAGAAGAAATAGTGCATAACATTTCAATTATAACAATACAAAACTTGGAAATAAAAATCTCTAGAAAATCTGATTTCGATAACAATTATCCTTGTCTTTTATTCAACCATGAGAAAGTATTATCATAATCAAAAGAATAACAAATATCAGCAGAATTGCAGACTTTTTCAAGTTCAGTAGATAAAGTTTTAAAAGACATCTTAGATGGAGGCATTTCTCTAAGCCCCTTCGGCAATTGGTTGTAAATTTTGTAGATTTTCGAGAAAGAGAATAACTTGCTCGCTACATTCCCCACCAAAGGAGGAGATATTGCCAAATGACCAGATCTAGTTCCAACTTCATGACACTTTCTTAATGGATTCATATAGGCACCATGTACATTAGTTCAAATGGAAAGCTTTTATGCAATAGCACATCCTCCGAAACCATAAAGGTTGCAGTGATACAAACTGTAATCTAGTGGCGTATATAGTGCAGGAGATAGGACTAATTTGTTTCACAACTTTTCTTTGTACAGCTTCTACCTTATTGGACAAACCCTTTTTTAATGGATTCCAAGTAGCGGCAGCATATTCTAGTATCGGTCTAATCCATATTATATACATTTTAAATTTTATTTCATTCGATAAGATATTTCTATTTATTATTCCACTTGTTACTCTTTTTTTCGATTTTGATATCAAATCGTTTACTTGAATACTCATTCTTTGATTATATAAATAGTATCTAAGTAATCTAAAAATATTCTGAACAATATTCAATAAAATAATCGCATTCAAAATAGCATCAAAAGACATAGAGTCAAAAGCTTTTGTGATATCTATAAATACAATTAATGCATCTAACTTTTTCACATCTAATGTAATTACATATTTCCACATAGAGAGCACATTAGTAGTTGTCGATCTATCTTTCGTACAGCCATGTTGACCTATTGTAGGGGTACTTTTCGCTGTTGCTATCTCGTTCCTGATTTTGTACCCCTACTACTTATCAATGGTTGCTATTATTACTACCCGAGCATCCAATCAGTCTGTTCCTTTTCAGATGGTTAATATTAGAAGGCCGAAGAAAGGTTTCATGTATATATTCCACACAATGTAGCACATATAAATATAAAGTGATTTATGTCTATAAAGCGAAATGTTTAGCACAAATGTCTGGATTGGCATGAATATAGTCATATGATTGAAAATACATGATAATATGAACATAGTAAAATGATTTATGTTTATAAAGAAAATGTTTTACATACAATTGGTTATTCTTACACAAATGTCTGGATTGTAATGAGTAGTCAAACGATTAAAGATACATGATAATATGAGCCTAGTAAAATTATTTATGTTCATAAAGTAAAATGTTTTGTGTAAACCGTTTAAAGATTTAAATGACAAACAACTCACAAATGTTTTTATAGTAAACAATCAATCATTTTCATAGTAACGAATAATCCGATAAATTCACTAATACAATAGTCCACGCGTGATCCTCTCGGATCGCGCGCGGTTCTGTCTATTTATAAAAACACTATTAATTACAAATAAAATTGCAGTTCAAGAAATATCGATTGAAACTACTTGAGACTAAAAGAGATTGTTCCTAAAATCACAGCTAAGAGAAATATTGTTTAAGGACAGAGTTAGAATATTTGACCTTAAAAAGCACAGCGTTTGTAAAAATTGACCTTCGTTGGGTTGTAACACGGAGCCGCGTGTTACACTCCATCAAAATCAGCCGGCAACATACGTTCTAAATGATCTAGTATCAATCGTTCTATTATCTTCAAAAACGAAGGGATAATAGAGATTAGTCTATAATCACTGGCGCACGTTGGCTTACTTACTTTTGGCAACGGTTTAGCTACTATCGTTAGTATATCAATTGGTAATTTCCCATTCTTCAAAATTCTATTTATAAAATTGCAGAGCGCATTCATAAAATTTAAAGGTAATTGAAGTAGGTTATCAATCGATATACCAAGGTGATCTTTTTGTTTTTTTGATTTTATTTTTAACATTAATTCTATCAATGCATCACTGTCAATAACAAGTCCTGGTTCCTGGTCTCCCGAAGGATCAGGTAGATCAATGAAATTGCTTTCGTTCTGTGGATTACATATCAAATTGCCAAATACTTCATCCAATTCACAGAGAAATTCATACTCAGTTTTACCCACAGGTAATATAAGCTTTAATTTTTCCTTATATTTACTGTAGTCTGTGAGGAGTTTGTATCCTAGTCTAGGATTACTCTTCAGTTTGGCCAAAATAATTCTTTCTGATCTTTGACGGATTATCAGCAGTGATGAATTAATTTCTTTATCAATCAAATCTAACCTCATTTTTTAATACTATTGATAAGACTACACTTCATTATATTATCTCGTTTAATTCTTAGTTTACATAATTTCCTATTGATTCGCTTCGGTATAATATCCGTAAACGTAGATGCCTGAAATATATCAGATAATAACGTTGAAACAGAAGAAACAAATTCGTCAGTGTTCATGATATAAAAACATTCATAATCAATCAGTATGCTTAACTCTCTAAAAGATTCCAGTTGATTCTGGAACATTGCACGTGTGCATTTTCAAAATTAAGTTTCTGTGTTTTGCTACTCGAGAGGTTCCATTGTAAAATAATTTGTTTGTGATCCAATTCTTTGAAGTAGTTTACAACATCATAACTGTGTGAGTTCAACGCTTCAACTTCTAAATATACATGATCTAAGCATTCCGAACCTCTAGTTGGTTCCTTTATAATCTGCTTGAGATCATGATTAGAAAAAAGATTGATTATTTCACAGTCATGCAACTTATTAAAATCTCCTACCACAACATTATAACCATGGCAGTCCAAAATAGATTGAAAAGAATTGGTAAATATTTGATCATCATATAAACTAGCATACGGCGGTCTGTAAACCGCGGTTAAGATCAGGTTATCGATTTGTATAGATAAAAAATCAATGACAGTATTATATTCGCTAGTATGTAACACTTTCGCATTTAATATAGATTTACTATAAATAAGTACTCCTCCACCTCTTTTATCCAGGGATCTGTCTTTTCTAAATAGAGAATAATGAGGAATGTCAAATTCGTAATTTTCAATGTCCTTGTTGAGCCAAGTTTCAGATAAAATTATAAAGTCAAAATTGTTACTTATTACAAAATCACACAGCAAAAAAGTTTTGTTCTTAACACTTCTACAATTGGCATAAAATAAAGTATATGTACAACACGACTTATCTTTACAGTTTTCGATATTTACTGATTTAACTTTTTTGGTTTCCTTATAATTCTTTTGTTGGGTATCGTAACTATAGTTCTCTTCTGTCCGCTGTCCACAACATTCATTAGTGATGCACGGTTTTTTGTGATTTTAGAGTCAATTGACACACCCTTTATGGTAGCTTGTTCCAGATTACATGATCCTTGATCTAGATTTTTCTTCAACTTTTTTGCTGCTGACAATTTTCTTTGGAGAAACGTCTTGTCAATGGAAATGATTATGTTGTGAAAATTAGGATACTCTCCTTTCTTCTCATTAATATGTTCAATTGCATGTTCGTCGGCCTCCTTGATAGTTTCATCACAACCTGTCTTGGTCGTTCAGACCGCTTGCCCACCCTGTAACATTTCGTTATATATATACTTAACCTTTCAGCCGAATACTAATCAGTTTCATGTCTTGACATAATTAGTTTTCTTTTCTCTATTCTTTACTTTATCTCAGTGAGAGAAGTGACGCAACGTCTCAAATTAAATTGCTGACATTTCGCGAAAATAAATTTAAATATAATGCGTTAGACCAATGAGAAAACGGAACATTCCGTCTACCAATTACGTGTGACTTTTCATTAATATAAGCACGATGCCATTAGCTCAGCCCTTTCTGTTCTGCTCGCATTCTCCTCTGCACTGACTAACTATTCCGACTTTCTTGATCGTGTTTACCACGCTGTGTCACTAATTTGGCTATTTTTGAGTAACGCTATTCTTATTGTTGCTGCGCATCCAGTCACACGTAATCGATTATTAGGTAATCGAATTTCCACGCTTACCAGCCATCTTGAAATTGCTGCTGACCTTCAACATGACTAGTCAAGGTCTTTAAATAGTATCGAACACATCCTGATTCGTCAATTCAACTTGTTCAAGTGTATCTGTTCAATGGATTACATGGCAACGAACTGGACACAAAGAGCGCATTTCTAATGAATGAATAGAATAGAATAATGAATAGAATATCTTTATTTGGATTCAAACCACACATATTCCATCAAATAATAAAATTGGAAATTGTACAATATATAAAAAAAAATTATCACATCACAATAAATGTGCAATTAATATCATGTAGATAGGTATATCTCACTAGTTGTACAATACAATATATCAATATCAGAAAGTTCGACTGAAAAGAATAATATATACATTATCAAATTAGGAACAATTAATGTATAATTCGAGTGTAACATTATGCAAAAATTGAGAACCATGACTAGCAATTGATTGTATGTAATGTTAACTAATTAGAAGAAATAGTGCATAACATTTCAATTATAACAATACAAAACTTGGAAATAAAAATCTCTAGAAAATCTGTTTTCGATAACAATTATCCTTGTCTTTTATTCAACCATGAGAAAGTATTATCATAATCAAAAGAATAACAAATATCAGCAGAATTGCAGACTTTTTCAAGTTCAGTAGATAAAGTTTTAAAAGACATCTTAGATGGAGGCATTTCTCTAAGCCCCTTCGGCAATTGGTTATAAATTTTGTAGATTTTCGAGAAAGAGAATAACTTGCTCGCTACATTCCCCACCAAAGGAGGAGATATTGCCAAATGTCCAGATCTAGTTCCAACTTCATGACTCTTTCTTATCGGAGTCATATAGGCACCAGTCCACTGGTTCAAATGGAAAACTTTTATACAATAACACATCCTCCGAAACCACAGTGATTGCAATGACACAAACTGTAATCTAGAGGCGTATATAGTGCAAGAAATAGGACTAATATGTTTCACAACCTTTCTTTGTACAGCTTCTATATTATTAGACAAACCCTTTTTTAATGGATTCCAAGTAGCGACAGCATATTCTAGTACCGGTCTAATCCATATTATATACATTTGAAGTTTTATATCATTTGATAAGATATTTCGATTTATTAGTGCCCATCTTTTCTTGGCACTGCCTACTATACTTTCAATATGTCTCTCAGCAGAAGCTGTACATTGAATAGTTATGCCTAAATCCTTAATTTCTTGCATAAGTTTAATCTCAAACACATCATTAATAACAGCATCATGAAAATAAACATAATTAAAGTTTGTTCTGTTCCCTATTTTTAAAGCTTTCGTCTTTTTATTGTTTATTCTCAGCCCTAGTGTGATCAAATATTTACTCAAATCATACAAATCTAATGTCACATTGTTTTTGGAGAATTCGACATTCTTTGGATCAATTGGGAAGATTATTTTTAAATCATCAGCGAATTTGCAAACTCGACCGTTAAGGATCTTAGTTTCCAAATTTGCAAATACAATTTTAAATAAAATTGGCCCCAAGCTTGATCCCTGTGGAACTCCACTCGTTACTCGTTTCGATTTTGATATCAAATCGTTTACTTGAATACTCATTCGTCGATTATATAGATAGTATTTAAGTAATCTAGAAATATTCGGATCAATATTCAACAAACTAATCGCATTCAAAATAGCATCAAAAGATATAGAGTCAAAAGCTTTTGAGATATCTATAAATACAATTAATGCATCTAACTTATTCTCGTCTAATGTGATTACATGTTTCCACATGGAAAGCATATTGGTAGTTGTCGATCTACCTTTCGTAAAGCCATGTTGACATAGGTCAAAATCAGCCGGTAACATACGTTCTAAATGATCTAGTATCAATCGTTCTATTATCTTCAAAAACGAAGGGATAATAGAGATTAATCTATAATCACTAGCGCACGTTGGCTTACTTACTTTTGGCAACGGCTTAGCTACTATCGTTAGTATATCGATTGGTAATTTCCCATTCTTTAAAATTATATTTATAAAGTTGCAGAGTACATTCATAAATTTTAAAGGTAATTGAAGCAAATTATCAATCGAAATACCAAGGTGATCTTTTTGTTTTTTTGATTTGATTTTTAACATCAATTTTATCAATTCATCACTGTCAATAACAAGTCCTGGTTCCTGGTCTCCCAAAGAATCAGATGGTTCTATAAAATCTCTCCCATTCTGTGGATTGCATATCAAATTGCCAAATACTTCCTCCAATTCACAGAGAAATCCATACTCAGTTTTATCCACAGGTAGAATAAGCTTTAACTTTTCCTTGTATTTACTGTAATCTGTGAGGAGTTTGAATCCTAATCTAGGATTACTCTTCATTTTGGCCAAAATAATTCGTTCTGATCTTTGACGGATTATTAGCAGTGATGAATTAATTTCCTTATCAATGGAATCTAATCTCATTTGTTTAATACTATTAATAAGACTACACTTTATTATATTATCTCGTTTAATTCTTAGTTTACACAGTTTCCTATTAATTCGTTTCGGTATAATGTCCGTAAACGTAGCTGCCTGAAATAAAATAGATAATAACGATGAAACAGAAGAAACAAATTCATCAGTATTCAAGAAATAAAAACTCTCATAATCAATCAGTATACTTAATTCTCTAAAAAAATTCCAGTTGATTCTGGAACAGTGCACGTGTGCATTTTCAAAACTTAGTTTCTGTGTTATGCCACTCAAGATGTTCCATTGTAAAATAATTTGTTTGTGATCCAATTCTTTGAAATAATTGACAACATCATAACTGTGCGATTTTACCATTTCAATTTCTAAGTATACATGATCTAAGCATTGCGAACCTCTAGTTGATTCCTTTATAATCTGCTTGAGATCATGGTTAGAAAAAAATTGGTTATTTCACAGTCCTGTAACTTATTAAAGTCACCTACCACTACATTATAGCCATGGTGGTCAAAGATAGATTGAAGAGAATTGGTAAATGTTTGATCATCAAATAAAGTAGCATACGGCGGTCTGTAAACCGCTGTTAAGATCAGATTATCAAATTGTATAGATAGGAAATCAATGATAGCATTATCATCACTAATATGTAAAATTTTCGCCTTAAATACCGATTTACTATAAATGAGTACTCCTCCACCTCTTTTATCCAGCGATCTGTCCTTTCTGAATAAAGAATATTGAGGAATATCAAATTCATGACTTTTAATATCCTTATTAAGCCAAGTTTCAGATAATATTATAAAATCAAAGTCGTTACTTAATATAAAATTAGACAGCAAAAAGTTCTTATTCTTAACACTGCGAAAGTTAGCATAAAATAAATTAAATGTAGAAATCGACTTATCTAAACAAGTGTCGACTATTACTGATTCAACCTTATTGGCTTCTTTACTATTATTATGCGTTTCCCAGGTTTTGAGGCCATTCTTCTTACAAGATCCTTGATCTAGATTTTTCTTCAATGTTTTTGCAGCTAACAATTCTCTTTGGAGAAACGTCTTGTCTCTGGAAATGAATATATTGTGGAAATTAGGACATACTCCTTTCTTCTTATTAATATCTTCAATTTGCATGTTCGTCGGCCTCCTTGATAGTTTCATCACAACCTGTCTTGGTCGTTCAGACCGCTTGCCCACCCTGTAACATTTCGTTATATATATACTTAACCTTTCAGCCGAATACTAATCAGTTTCATGTCTTGACATAATTAGTTTTCTTTTCTCTATTCTTTACTTTATCTCAGTGAGAGAAGTGACGCAACGTCTCAAATTAAATTGCTGACATTTCGCGAAAATAAATTTAAATATAATGCGTTAGACCAATGAGAAAACGGAACATTCCGTCTACCAATTACGTGTGACTTTTCATTAATATAAGCACGATGCCATTAGCTCAGCCCTTTCTGTTCTGCTCGCATTCTCCTCTGCACTGACTAACTATTCCGACTTTCTTGATCGTGTTTACCACGCTGTGTCACTAATTTGGCTATTTTTGAGTAACGCTATTCTTATTGTTGCTGCGCATCCAGTCACACGTAATCGATTATTAGGTAATCGAATTTCCACGCTTACCAGCCATCTTGAAATTGCTGCTGACCTTCAACATGACTAGTCAAGGTCTTTAAATAGTATCGAACACATCCTGATTCGTCAATTCAACTTGTTCAAGTGTATCTGTTCAATGGATTACATGGCAACGAACTGGACACAAAGAGCGCATTTATAGAAGGACGTCTGGTATCAACACTCTGCTAATACTCGTAAACTCTCACGGCATTTGTGAGTGAATATCTCCCGGGCACTATTAACTTCCACCAACAGTAACAGCTTCCTCCTGATCCTTATTTTCTCTTTTTAGTAACGTTGCATGTCACTCTAGTCGGGAAGTTACAATTTAAACCTAATAAATTGCAATGTGAATTGCACCAATTGTTCTGCTTATGCACATTTAATCTTTGTGAAATATATTGATTATACGAATTACTTTTAGAAATAGACCATAAATAGTACATTTGACGATAAAATTAGAATTTTCATTAAACTTTTAGATGTGCAAAATATGTGTAGCACATCTTTGAAGTCATCGATAGAAATAAAAGTTATTTTCTACATTAAAATATTTATACATTGCCTGAAATCAAAAAATATATTTATTAGCATGTGTAAAAACATATCAAAGCATGCAGCTTAGTGTAAGTCACCACTATCCAAGAAATACTGACTTTAAACATGCTAAACACTTTTTTAAACTCGTGACTATTTAGCCCAGTACCTAAGATTACGGTCTTTACAAAGCTTCCGTGCTTATTCACAACGATGTTTTTATGATCTTATTTAACTAACAATAAACAAGAAAGAGGTAACTCCTAAAAGGCGCATTCAGTGGACCATCAACTCTTTTTATAAATTCGGAATTATTAAGAACCATTTTTTTCATGAATCAAACATTTAATTCACCGGCTCTATCACTAACAACTTTGCCGGTAAATATCCGAGGTGCCTTTTAGAAAGTTATTCCTCATCATCTGTTTCGGCAGTAGGGATCAATAACGGTGATTCACGGAGTCTGGATAATTTTCACGCCTCTACGGCCATAATCGTTCAGGAAATTAAGGACATTAAATCAAAAAATTAATTCAACAAATATGAAGTTACCGTTGGCATGATTGCCCTCGTGAGTAGGAACGTTTAATCTTTCCTTGCCGATTTCTTTTACACGTGATTTGAAGGCACTAATTTACACCCGGTATAGCTAAAGTCGACGATCTCGCGTATTCAGAATTGCAGCAATTCGTCAAACCCCCCTTTAAAGTACATTCGCCCCATCTCTGTCATTCAAGTATTCACTAGATTTCTGGACAGAATCCTGTATGACGAAATTTCTCATTTCATTAAAATGAGTACTAGTGTCAATGTTTTGAATGTTCAACAGGGACGTGTGACTGGGGGATTCACCTGTACTAATCTAGCTGGAATATTAAATCATTGCTATTTCTCCATCTCTCGTGGACACAGCTGCACTCTCCTCTTTTTTAATATTTCAAAGACATTCAAATCTGTCTCGTTTTTAGAGATTAAATCTGCCATCTTTAGTTCTGTAATTTTCGGTCGCGTATTAATGTTCATTCGTTACACTTTCCAAAATCGATCGATTTCTGTAATAATCGATGTGTCACAGGGGATCCGCTTCTATTCGTTTATGCACTCCGCATGAATCAATACACTGTCGTTTTCTATAAAAAAATTACATTTTCTCAGATTCAAGTTAAGGATACTCAATTCAAATACTTCAAATAAGCTGATGATACGATAGAATTTTTTGCTGCCCTGCTAGACCTGATTTCCTTGTATCATCAATCGTTTAACTATTAGCCTTATTACAATTTAAACTTTGCTAAATTGGCCTCAGACACAACCAGGATAAAACTCGGCTAATGAAGTCTGGTCGCAATCATTTGACGACATTTTACCTCTTCCTAGATATAGATATCATCAATTCTGTTAAGCATTTATGTTTTACATTTTCTTAGTAAATTCAATTCTCATTTCGCTTCGGCCAAGTTAAATCATAGCTATACAAATGGATTCGTTTAATATTTTTCAAGACGCATAGCCGTATCCTGAGACTTATTCTATTCAAAGCTTCTGTTTTGCCTCTCATATTTAATGTCAGTGAATAATAATTCCTTTTTATTAGAAATCCTTATTTGCTATAGGTTAGATTGCTTCTCACTTTATGAAACGGTTATTACCTCTTGTTCAAGATTATCGAGAACGCTTCTCAATTTTTAATATCTTGGCCTTACGGTTTAGTTGCCATATAAGAATAATCCTTTTGTAAACAAGGACTGCACGAACATAACGCTGTCGAATTTCTTTCGTCCTTACCACCCGAAAGTTACGCGAAATTGTAAGACTTCAATTCGATCCAACTATACCCCTATTATCTTTGCTAAGTTTTACTTTCTTCAAAGGTGCCGAATGTCTTTGATTCACTATCCGCGGAGCACTGCCACACGATGGATTTAAGAACGCGGTAAATCTTCATTTATTTAATAACTTCCTTGGAGACAGCACTGACTGAAGGCGCAACTTGTTTCATTCTAACCCATGATATACACGGTCGTTTTTCATTAAACTTATGTCTGCTATTCAATATAGTGTAATAAAGAAATATTTATCAGGATCTACATTGCGCCATTATCTTTCTAAGACCGGTTAATAATTATTTTATTTTATAATGATTATTACCTCTATTTCAGATTCAAATTCTAATGATTGCGGTCTAGATGCGCACATGCTGATGTAATCTGAAGTTATCCTAGTCACAAATAGATTCTGTTTTGTTATTTGCGTGTTGTTATGTTACAATAGTTTTTTCCTACCCAGTTTATATCAAAATCATTGCCATCCTTCTGATAAACGATTGCGTGTCACTGTTTTAATCACTTTAACATAAATTTGATATTTATTGGTGCACTGATCATTATAATTGACAGGCCAGAAAGCTTTTATTGCGAAATAGGTTCTAAAAAATTTAATTATTATTATTATTCTTACAGAACAATACCTCATGATCATTTTTTTGACATTATAATTACAATTTTATCAACTCAAAACTAAAAATAAATGTTGTACTTAAATAATAGGGTAAATCAGACCATCGAAAAGTATCATATTTGTAGATAAAATACGCAATGACATATAGAACGGAATTTTGCATTACTTACTACCTGTTGACGTAGAAGATCCAGTCTAATATACTGTAGGAGTTTTTGTAGCTAATGTAACAGGTTCTGCGAGCTAGATGTCTATTTATTCGAAATTATCCTCCTATGTAATATCTTGTAGATGTTATTAAAATCCGCGTTCATGATTAATCCATGTCCCTTTCCCGAAGAGTGATGAAAGAAGGTCATAGCATCGAATCATTGTTTTATTCAAAATTTTATTAAGCAAAGAAAAAATCGTGTAAAAGTAGTCACAATAAGCACCACAAATAATTAGTCCACTGTTTGCTAGGTTTTGAGTGTTAAATCACATAAGTCCATTGAACTATAGGGTTTTGGATAAATGACTGAGAAACACCTGATGTCTGGATCAGGAGAATCATAACTGTACTGTTATTAGTTGTTTAAAAATAGTTAAGGCTGTGTTGATCAGATCTTTACTTTACGGCGAGTTTTGGAACATCGCAACAAATTTCAACAACCAACTGTCGCTTTTTTCATTGATTTCCGAGCTGCTTTTGACTCTGTTGTTCGCGACTCCTTATGGAACATCATGCTGCTCGACGGAATGCCCATACAACTCGTCAATCTGATCAAGGCCTACTATGCAGCCACCAAAGCCAGAGTCCGTGTTTACGGAGAAGAATCGGATGAATTCAGTGTGCACACAGGTGTTCGACAAGGATGTCCCTTGTCACACATATTGTTCAATTATGCGGTTGACTGGATTCTGAGCAACCCGCTAACTGGGTTCCGAGGCATTCAAGTATCAAATAACCTGTGGCTGACGGATGTTGATTGTGCAGACGATGTTGTTCTCCTTCCTGACAGCTTTGGGAGCATGCAAACTCTTTTGGATCAAGTGGCCCAGTTTTCATCAGCCGTTGGTCTGGAAATCAAAGCCGACAAAACGAAAGCCTTCGCCATCGGTGCAACTTTATCTGATGAGCAGCTCACGGTGTACGACAGCCAAATCGAAACAGTGGACGATTTTACGTACCTTGGCTCAAAAATGCTTCCAACTGGTCAAGCAAAGAATGAAGTCCGAACACGCATCGACCGTGCCAGACTTGCTTTCTTACAATTGAAGAACTCACATTGGAGAAGAAGTGAAATAAGCCTCAAAACGAAAATCCGAGTCTACCAGGCTACTGTTCGCCCTGTGCTACTGTATGGATGTGAGACTTGGCCATTACGTTCTGAGGACTCCAAAAAGGTTGAAGTATTCGACCATTGGTGCCTCAGGTACATCACAAAGACAAAATAGATGGACCGGATGTATAACGCATCTGTTCGTCACCAATGCGGTGACATCATGCAACTATCCGTCTGGATCCAACATCGTCGTCTTCAATGGTTCGGGCTCGTACTAAGCAAACCAGAAGACGAACTGGTACGGCAGGTGATGAACCCAGGTCAATGTGCAAACTGGCGCCGCCGCCGAGGTGGGCAGCTGAAGACATGGCTTGCAACAATCAAATCGGACGTGGAACTCCTTGGTTTACGCAATGTTTATGGTCCGCGTCACTGGGAGCATCATTGGCCCTCTTTATGTTCAGAAATGGCTGCCAACCGCCCGGCATGGAGAAGTATAATCCGGGATATCAATGGAGCCGGCTTATCTACCAAAAGGAGTCAGCCGCAGTAAAGTAAGTAAGTAAGGCATGCAAAATAAGTAGATCCTGTGTTTGAGCGTTAAGCCATATAAATCCATTGTATGTTACCTGCGTATTGCGCGCGAGTGTCTTTTTTATTAAAGAAACCCCTATTAATTACAATTAAATTAGCAGTTCAAGAAATCTACTTAAAACTGCGTGAAACTAACAGAGATTGTTGCTAAAATCAAAGTTAATAGAAATATTGTGTAAAACCAGAATTAGACTATTTGATATTGAAGAGAACTATATTTGTCAAAATTGAACTTTGTTGTATTGTAACACGGAGCCGCGCCTTACATACAACCCCCCTCACAATGAAAATTAGTACATAGTAAAGGGGCTAAACTTACGGAAGGTGTTACGGCTCTGCCGTAACGAGTAAACACTGATGTAGGCTTTGTTGACTCTGACTCTGGTTCCTCTTTATCTCGCGGCGGCGTCAGTTGGCTATGTTGCTGGTGAGATGTCGGGTGTCAGCCCGTGATCAGCAAAACTGTCTTGAGGAGGAATAATCGTTTCTTCGCCGCCTGAGGGGTCAACAGCGTGGAACAGCGGATCATTTGTATCAACGTCAGCCGGGGATAATCTGTGTTTGGAGACGGCTTTAGCTTTGCCATTAATCTCCAAAATAATGTAATTCTGACGTCGATCTAACACACGATAAGGACCGCGTTTCGGTTTGGCTAGAAACCTGTTATCCATGTCGTTGTTGACGAAGAACCATTTGCAGCTACCAAAATCTTTGCGTTTATGTATTGGACCATGTTGCTGACGTGTAGGACAAATTTGCTGATTCTAAACGTTATACTACAGGTAACTGTGAAGTGGAAACAGAAATGTCGGATCGTTCATCGTTATTGCAGTTTTAGAGCGTGATCGGACTAGTTCGCCAGGCAGCCGTAGACATTCGCCAAATACCATTTCAGCGGAGCTACATTTGATCGGCTCTCGAGTTCTTGTACGCATGGATAAGAATACTTTCGACAAGGCCGCAAGCCAATTTTCTTCTGTGCTAGCCTTGAGCGCCGCTTTCAGTTCCCGGTGCGGCCTTTCAACAAAACCATTTGCTCTAGGATTACGAGCCGCTCTCACGGAGTGTTTGACATCATAGTTTTTCAGTAAGGCAGCGAAATCTTCACCAGGAACTGTGCGCCACGATCCGTTGTCACTTCAGCTGGTGAACCAAACCGACTGAACCAATTGAGCCCTTAAGCATAACTGACAGTGTCTTGCTTCATGTCTGACAGTGGTATGGCGTCATACCATCGAGTGGTGCGATCCCGTATTGGCAGTAGATATCGTATATTGTTCACGGCAGGTAAGGTTACCAGATCAACGTGTATGTGCGTTAACCTGACGTTGCATTTAAATAGTTTTTAACAATTCTTGACATCTCGCCGCATGCCAGGCCAAAAATACGTTCTGGATAGAAGTTCCACTGAGGCTTCGCCAATTGGATGGCTCATTGAATGCTAAAACTCGAAGATCTAGTGACGGCGTTTGCAGGTATAAACGGCGAGGGCCGAAGCCAGTTATTTCAAACTGCAGAAGAGTTCCATCATAATCAAGTATTTTCAGGCGATTGACATCAAATTTATGAAGTGATGCATCATTTTGCTGTGCTGCTTGCAAATCCTGAGTACTTGTAGGTGAAGGACTCAGGATAGAGGTACAGAGCTCTGCAGGACGGCTCAGGGAGTCTGCGACTACATTTTCTAATTTTTTTTACGTGAGTGACTTCATATTAAAGCTCGTGTATTCCTTTAAGTTGCGAGTTCACCCGACGTGAATATAAATACTCTTTCTTTCCTCTGAGCATCGGGAGTAGAGGAAGGTGGTCGGTGTAGATCTTGAACTTTTGGCCATCCAGATAGGTGTGGAAGTGTAGGATCGACCGGTAGATTGCGAGTAACACTTTCCCTAATGTATCATATCGCGTCTCGCGAGGTTGTAGGTTTTCAGAGTAGAACGGATAGGTCGGTGTATGCCATTGATGGACAGTTGAAGTAGTGCGCCTGTGGCAACGTCGGATGTGTCAGTGAACAATTCAAAAGGTTGAGAACAATCAGGAGAATGTGGAATGGTCGCTTTGCGTAAGGCCCTATTGGCATCCCCGTAAGCCGGCATGTCGTTCACGTTGAACTGAATCAGTTGTGATATCTTGACAAAACAGTATTCTGGCACGAGATATTTGTGAACGGGTGCTAGAATCGTGACAAGGCAAGGTACGAATCGAGAGTAGTAGTTCATCTTGTCAAAGAATCGTCGAAACGCTTGAATTGTGATTGGAGGCTGTAGATCTTGAATAGCACGAACCTTAGCAGGTAGAGGTGTCATGCCTTTCTCAGAAGTTTGATTAATGAGAAATTCAATTGATTTTTGTGCAAAGACACATTTGTTGCCATGAAGCCGGAGGCCACAATCTGCTAGACGTGCGAATAGAATGTCAATATGCTGCATATGTTGGGACATTGAGTTAGAGAATACAAGAATGTCGTCTAAGTAGGGCTGGCGGTAGTTTTGTTATGTTGTTCGACGACTGGTTAAATACAATGGGATTGGTGTTTACTTCAAGCTCGCAAACTTAATTTAAAGAATTGTTACCACCACCCGCGCAATCAATTATTGTTAAGATGTGTCGTCTAAGTAGGGAATTACAAATGGTAGACCATCTAATATTTCGTCCATAACGCGTTGAAATGTTTGAGATGCGTTCTTAACACCAAAAGGCATATAAGGATATTCGTGAGTGCAAACTTCTGTGAATCTGAGTGTAGTATAGGATACGGAGTCTTTGTCCATCAATCCTTGATAGTAGGCTTTCACTAGGTCGAGTTTTGTGTACACAGAATGACCGATAGCAGATCTGAGTAGGTCAGCTGGATTTGACAGGATGTACGAATCAGACTGTGTGCAAGAATTAAGAATACGATAATCCCCACACACTCTGAATGTTCCGGCTTCACTCTTTGGTACTATTAATAAAGGCGATGCAAATGGTGAGCTAGATCGTGTACAGATGTCTTGTTGACGTAGCATGGCGAATTCTTGATCGGCGGCCTTATGTTTGTGTGGTGCCAATGGACGTGCTCTAGGAGGGTGAGGAAGTGGTTTCGATAAAATGATACGATGAGCTGTGATGGCACGCTTCCTCTTGAGATCGGGCATAAACGAGATTGGTTTGAAAACCTCTTTATGTCAATTTAGAACATCGTCCAGTTGTGGTACATGAGGAACTGGAGGAATTAGCTGTATAGATGAGATTGCTTCGGCGCGAGTCGTGTGTTTTACCGCTGATTATAGCAACTGACTGTCGGCTTTGCGTATCTCTCGTGTCCTTGGACGAATAGTAAGGTCGAAGTGTTCGAGGAAGTCACGTCCAATGATGTTTCTTGTCGTGTTGGCAATGATGAAATGATAATTGAAACATCTCTTTGAGTTGGAGAACGAGATTGTGTGTACTTATACCCCAAACGTCACTATATTGGAGTCATTGGCGCAGGTAAGATTGCTGGTGTTGACTGGATGGGTGGGTTCAAAATAATTGTGACTTAGTAAGCTTACATCTGATCCAGTGTCTATGAGAAATAACTCGCCAGAGTTTGCGTCACGGATGAGGAATTTTGTTGATAGTGGCGACTGACGATGGGACTGGTTGCTGAAATTTTGGCGTCTGAATCATGACTTGACTAGAGCCGTCGCTGTAAAGACAATAGTCTGATTGCGATCTATCGCGAAAGCAACGTGACACGAGCCATCAGACATCGGGCGGCCAACAATGTAGGGGTGATCAGCCTCTACTACCGCAGAGGAGGCTGACTCCAGCAAGTTTCCGAACCCTCCATTGGCGGATCATTCTCAGTTGTCGAAGGTGACAGCGCCCTTCTGTGCGCGTCTGTGCGCGGGAATCTGTAGCAATTTCTGAGGCAATAGCGAGTGGAATGGCCATAGCTGCGGTGATTCGGACACCATTCCGCCGGTAGATGTGAAACTGTGGCCCGGCCTCTGGACGCCGACCTACTGGTGCTGTTACGGGTCGGTGTTCGACGCTGGTCACGCCTGCTCTGGTCGCGTCTAGAATGAACGGCATCGACTGGGGCCGTATCTGGCCTGATGCCGAGGCTCTCGACCAGGCTGATGAGGCGCTCATTGGTTACATTAGTTCGGGCTGACGAAGATGTGGATTGAGGCTCGGACAGTCGTGAAGTGATGTAGGTGAGCTGCAGTAGTGTTTCTTCCACCACTTGTCTAGACGTGCCGGCAGTAGGTCGTCTTGCACTTCGACGGATTCGCGCAGAAACGTGGCCATCTCTTGGAGTGCTGGAGGAAGCTTCTGAATGAATAGTCGCATCAAGATTTTCTTGGGTAGGTTGAATTCAGAGGCTTTCTGCTCCATCTCCCTATATAACTCGGAAGACGTGCGGCTACCTAAGGACATCTCGCTCATCAAATCTGTAAGCCTGACTTTCCGATCTGGTGTCAGGCGCTGCTTGACGGCACGTTGCAGGTTCTGCCATGGCTGCGAACATGTTCCCTCAGTGTATTGATTCAGGATATCTTTTAGTCCGCGTCTGAAAGTCATTGGGATTGTCTCCCAAGCTCTCAAAAATATTGAGCCCTCGTCTGTTTATTTGGACACCATGGCCAGCGGAGTAGTAGTCTGGATCGAATTGACATATCCTGTAATGGGTCCATTTGGTGGTGCGGCTTGTTGCTTTACTTGCCACCGGGCTTCCTGCATTTCCTGAGCTGAACGTCATCTTGTGTGTGTTTGTGATTTCGAGTATAGATGGCAGTGTTAAATCGTCCTCACCCATCATCGTGTGGCTGTCTTTGAGAATTGTGATGTCGTGAGGGCGGTTCGCTGAGATTTGCGGCTCAGTTTTTTTTTGTGTGTTATCCCTGCATTATCGACTACACCCTTACGTGGCATTCATCCGAAATGCTTTGGCTAGTGGAAGGACTAGCGCTTGATTGATATGCTCAAAGGCTAGATGCTAATTAATTCTTTATTGGCTGTGAGTTCGACGAAGTAGGGCACCAATTATATAGGAGGTTTTGTAGCCAATGTAAGAGGTTCTGCCGGCTAGTTGTCTATTTAGAGAGGTTTTGTCTTCCTAATTATGCCTGGTAGCTGTTGTTACGATCCGCGTTCATGATTAATCCCTGACACTTTTCGGAAGGGCGATGTGAGAAAGCTCAGTCGAAATGTCATTCCTTTATTAAACACAATGTTGCAAAGCAAAGATAAATATCGTATAAAAGTAGTCACAGTAAGCACAAAATATAAATCCAGGTTTTGAGAGTTGCCATAATAATCCACTGTATGCTAGTTTTTGAGTGCTATCATAATAATCCACTGTAAGTTAGGTTTTGAGCATTATGATAATAGTCCACTGTATACTAAGTTTTGAGGGTTATCATAATAATCCACTGTATGCTAGGTATTGAGAGTAATCAATATTGTTAACACCAGTTACTATCTCGATATAATAGTAGTTACAATAAGCACAACAAATAAATCCAGAAAGTCTCAGCAGTATAGATAGTTTAGTGTTAATGAAAAATTGCACAAAATTTATAAATCCAGAATGTCTTGGCAGAGTGGTTGATAGTCAAGTGTAAATGGATGGACACATAAATATATAAATCCTGGCGTTGAGCGTTAAGCCACATAAATGTGCCACAAAGACAGCAAAACTTAATGTCATTCGCAAAACTAGCCAATTTTCTCTGCATGATCCGGACTAGCAATCCAATGAACTTCCGCATCTTCTCAATTTCAAAATTGGAGAAGAAATCATCGTGGACCCAGGTGCAGCAGTTTCAGTTCTCTAGGGTGATTCCATGGCAGAGTTGTCTCTAATCGTTCTACTTGCAACAGCTAAAGTAGAGCCTATTTCTACTAATGGTTGCCGGCATCGCACTCTCAACATAGGTTTACGACGTAAATCTTTTCATAGTTTCATCGTCGCCAATGTATCACATAATAAACGGGGCCTCGATTTACTGTTGAAGTGTTGTTTCATTGTTGATCTTGCTAATAAATATATCATTGGCTCATTCACCAGATTTGAGCAAATTAATGGAATCTTGCCTCCGTACGTTTGGAGTTACTGGCCATTCAGCCAGCCCAAATGAATCATTCAACAGAGATATCAGCAGCCCTTTGAGATCACAATCCGCTGTTCAGCAAGTCAGATCAACGACTCCCAATAACGATGGAACATATCGTCTCAACAGGACAAATTATAGCACTCAAAACGCGACCGCTATCCCTTGCTAAACAGAAAGCTATCCAAAATGAATTATCAAGACTATTGGAAGAGGGAATCATTAGACGACCAAAACGTTCCTTGGCGCCACAGCTGCACTTAGTCTTCAAATAAAACAGATTGTACAGAGCCTCTGGAGATTATAGCAAGGTAAATTCTGTGACCAAATCCGATGCATCTACCATTCCCAATATAAACACCTTACTTGAAAAACTCAGCGGTGGCAATTAATTTTTAGTGATTGATCTCAGATAAGCTTACTACCACATCACGATAGCGCCAGAAGATAGGAAAAAACGGTGGTCATCATTCTATTTGTCCTTTTTGATTACATGTACATGTGTTTCGATCTCAAGTGTGCTAATCACATATTCGAAATATTCATGGACAACATACTCCGCTATGATACCGCTTACATTCTGTCATATATCTAAGACAAAATGGTTTTTTGGTCCAGACCTAGAATCTTACACTAAGCATTTACGAAATGTTCCCTCACACTAATCCGATCACGAACTCAAGATAAACTCTGACAAAACACAGATTGTAACAACATCCTTGGAATTCCTAGGGCATCGTATTAAGCCACAATGTTTTCAACATTTGACTTCGAACGCCAATTCGAGAATTGTGATCTCGAGAGGGTGGTTTGCTGTGGTTTGTGGTTTTGGATTTGTTTTCTTGTGTGTTTTCCCTACATTATCGAATTTACCCTTGCGTTGCATTCATCCGAAATGCTTGGGCTAGTGGAAAAACTAGCGCCTGAATGATATTCTCAAAGGCTATATGCTGATTAATTCTTTATTGGCTGTGAATTCGACGAAGTGGGGCACCAATAATATAGGTGGTTTTGTAGTCAATGTAAGAGGTTCTGCCGGCTAGTTGTCTATTTAGAGAGGTTGTGTCTTCCTAAATATGCCTGGTAGCTGTTGTTACGACACGCGTTCATGATTTATCCATGACACTTTTCCGAAGGGCAATGTGAGAAAGATCAGTCGAAATGTCATTCCTTTATTGAACACCATGTTGCAAAGCAAAGATAAATATCGTATAAAAGTAGTCACAGTAAGCACAAAATATAAATCCAGGTTTTGAGAGTTGTCATAATAATCCGCTGTATGCTAGTTTTTGAGTGTTATCATAATAATCCACTGTATGCTAGGTTTTGAGCGTTATGATAATAGTCCACTGTATACTAAGTTTTGAGTGTTATCATAATAATCCACTATATGCTAGGTTGTAGGAATACTTTTCGCTGTTGCTATCTCGTTCCTGATTTTGTACCCCTACTACATATCAATGGTTGCTATTATTACTACCCGAGCATCCAATCAGTCTGTTCCTTTTCAGATGGTTAATATTAGAAGGCCGAAGAAAGGTTTCATGTATATATTACACACAATGTAGCACATAAATATAATTCACTGTTAATCCGAATTGAAGGAGTTGGTCGGCAATAAAAAAACAGATTTTAACATAAAATTATATCCTAAACACCATTCACAATTAAACTAAATTGCCCGTCTTCTAGACGGCAAAAATAAAAGTGATTTATGTCTATAAAGCGAAATGTTTAGCACAAATGTCTGGATTGGCATGAATATAGTCATATGATTGAAAATACATGATAATATGAACATAGTAAAATGATTTATGTTTATAAAGTAAAATGTTTTATACACAAGTGGTTATTGTTACACAAATGTCTGGATTGTAATGAGTAGTCAGACGATTAAAGATACATGATAATATGAGTCTAGTAAAATTATTTATGTTTATAAAGGAACATGGTTTGTGTAAACCGTTTAACGACTTTTATGACAAAAACTCAAAGAATACATGATGATGTTGATGGGGTTAACCTTGAAAGTTATCACTAAAATTGACCATGGAAACCGTTTAAAATTTAAATGACAAACAACTCACAAATTTATCGTTCTTTGCTTTCTTTAGTAAACAATCAATCATTTTCTTAGTAATGAATAATATAATAAAGTGAGATAAATTCACTGTGATACAATAGTCCACCGCGTGATCCTCTCGGATCGCGCGCGGTTCTGTCTATTTAATAAAACACTATTAATTACAAATGAAATTGCAGTTCAAGAAATATCGATTAAAACTGCTTGAGACTAAAAGAGATTGTTCCTAAAATCACAGCTAAGAGAAATATTGTTTAAGGACAGAGTTAGAATATTTGACCTTAAAGAGCACAGCGTTTGTAAAAATTGACCTTCGTTGGGTTGTAACACGGAGCCGCGTGTTACATACACCCCCCCGACAGTGAAAATTAGTACACAATGAAGTGGGCTAACCTTACAGTAAATGTTATTGCTCTTTCATGCCGTATAACGACTGGTTTTGGTTCTGTCAACACTGATACTGGCTCCTCTATTTCTCGCGTTCTTGGACGGATGGTTAGGTCGAAGTGTTCGAGAAAGTCTCGTCCAATGATGTTTCATGTCGTGTTGTCGATGATGAACGGATATTTGAAATATCATTTTGAGTTGGAGAACGAGATTGTGTGTACTCGTACCCCGAACGTTGCTATGTTGGAGCCATTCGCGCAGGTCATACTGTTGGTGTCGACTGGGTGGGTTGGTTCGAGATAATTGTGGCGTAGTGAGCTCACATCTGATCCAGTGTTTATGACAATTCATTCGCCAGAGATTGCGTCACGGATGAGAAAGTATGTTGATAGTGGCAACCGGCGATGAGATTGATTGCTGGCATTTGGGCGTTTGAAGCATGACTTAGTTGGAGCCGTCGCTGTAAAGACAATAGTTTGATTGCGCTCTACCGCGAAGGCAACGCTCTTCGAGCCATCAGACGTGGAGCGGCCAATAATCTTGGGGTGCTCAGCCTCTGCTGCCGCCGAGGAGGCTGACCCCACCCGTCTTCCGAACCTTCCATGGGCGGATCCTCCTGAGTTGTTGAGGGTGACCGCGCCCATTTGAACGTCGCGTCTGTGCGCGGGTATGTGCAGACGTTTCCGAGGCAATAACGTGTGTAGTGGCCTTCATTGAAAGTGCTTGAATTTCTCAAAATCTAGCTGTTTATTAATTCCTTACTGGCTGTAAGTTCGACGAACCGGGGCACCATAATGTAGGGGTACTTTTCGCTGTTGCTATCTCGTTCCTGATTTTGTACCCCTACTACTTATCAATGGTTGCTATTATTACTACCCGAGCACCCAATCAGTCTGTTCCTTTTCAGATGGTTAATATTAGAAGGCCGAAGAAAGGTTTCATGTATATATTCCACACAATGTAGCACATAAATATAATTCACTGTTAATCCGAATTGAAGGAGTTGGTCGGCAATAAAAAAACAGATTTTAACATAAAATTATATCCTAAACACCATTCACAATTAAACTAAATTGTCCGTCTTCTAGACGGCAAAAATAAAAGTGATTTATGTCTATAAAGCGAAATGTTTAGCACAAATGTCTGGATTGGCATGAATATAGTCATATGATTGAAAATACATGATAATATGAACATAGTAAAATGATTTATGTTTATAAAGTAAAATGTTTTATACACAAGTGGTTATTGTTACACAAATGTCTGGATTGTAATGAGTAGTCAGACGATTAAAGATACATGATAATATGAGTCTAGTAAAATTATTTATGTTTATAAAGGAACATGGTTTGTGTAAACCGTTTAACGACTTTTATGACAAAAACTCAAAGAATACATGATGATGTTGATGGGGTTAACCTTGAAAGTTATCACTAAAATTGACCATGGAAACCGTTTAAAATTTAAATGACAAACAACTCACAAATTTATCGTTCTTTGCTTTCTTTAGTAAACAATCAATCATTTTCATAGTAATGAATAATATAATAAAGTGAGATAAATTCACTGTGATACAATAGTCCACCGCGTGATCCTCTCGGATCGCGCGCGGTTCTGTCTATTTAATAAAACACTATTAATTACAAATAAAATTGCAGTTCAAGAAATATCGATTAAAACTGCTTGAGACTAAAAGAGATTGTTCCTAAAATCACAGCTAAGAGAAATATTGTTTAAGGACAGAGTTAGAATATTTGACCTTAAAGAGCACAGCGTTTGTAAAAATTGACCTTCGTTGGGTTGTAACACGGAGCCGCGTGTTACAAGGTATTGAGAGTTATCAATATTGTTAACACCAGTTAATATCTCGATATAAGAGTAGTTACAAGAAACACAAAAAATAAATCCGGAAAGTCTCAGCCGTATAAATAGTTTCGTGTGAATGAAAAATTGCACAAAATATATAAATCCAGAATGTCTTGGCAGGGTGGTTGATAGTCAGGTGCACATGGAAGAAATCGATGTATCGACTCAGATAAATTTGCCGACATATTGCCAAGAAATGGAAATTTCAATACGCTGTCCCAATTAAAACAAGCAAAATTGCCCTTGACCAAAGGCCTCCCACTGCGCGCACACACACACACACATATATAAATATATATATATATATATATATATATATATATATATATATATATATATATATATATATATATATATATATATATATATATATATATATATATATATATATAAGCTCTATTTTATTACCATGCCACACATAGGATCATACTGGCAAGGGTCTAGAAGTACTTCTGACACTGTAATATACTTTAACATTCACGAATTTGTCGGTGAACGCTTTTAAGACCCTCTTAAGGGCCACCTACAGTAACAGTTATCAAACAACTCTTGTCTGGTACTCTTGTTGTAAATTCTCACGGCATTTACTTGCAGCCGGGGTTTTTACACAAAAAAACGAAATCATGCTGTAAATGCAATTTGTCTATAAAGTTATTGATTTCAGACTTTATATAATAACCAAATTGAAGAATTTTGAAGAGGAAAAGTGATTGTACAGTTTAAAATTTTTGTTAGTCTTCCATAATTTTTTTTATCAGAAAATATGTATTACTATATTTACAAACTTGTACACAAAATTAATAAAAACAATAGTAATAAAAATTAATTTGGCAACATAGGCTATCTGACCAAACAATTTAATAGGTCAAGAAAAAATACAAATTAGGGATATGTATAAATGAGTGAAATGGTTGCTATTGTGGAGGATGTTAAATCCTCCGCCTTATGTAAAATAACATTGACTGATAAATTTAAACCACCATAGCTGATTGTAACGAATTTTATTTAAAAAGAATTTTTTCTCTTTATTTTACAGAACATTCTTTGTTTAAATACTTGATTTTAAATTGTGCGCTATTTTCAGTTTTTCGAGTATCTCGCTCCGTGACTGGTATTGTAATTTTGGTCTGCTGCATTTTAACATTTTCTCTAGTAAACGATTACATCATCATCAAATATATTTCTCCATCAATTGCCTTTGTTCTGATATAAAATAACATTGAAGAGGAGCCTTGGAACAGGTATATTTGATTCATCGGTGGTTCAAGTTTATCTCATTCTAGATTATTGCTGAGTGGAACAGCTTTCCAACTTTCGCATTCCGATTGCCTAACAGTAAGTATCGATTTAATTGTTATCCCTTAAATTCATGGATGCCGATATTAAATTTAAGGACACAAGTATGCTAGTGCAGGACATAGCGGACTTGAACTTAAGTAAGGCAAATAATAATATAAGCCTATCTCACTCTACTGTGAATTTAAGAACTTCCAACGATCTGGCATCTATGGGGCTTACAGACTCGAATAGGTTAGGGGCCTCAACACTATTAACATATTTAAAGATAAGGATAATAGCGTTGAAACTTAGAATTTAAGAACGAAAAGTGATTTCAGCAACTTCGTGTTATCTGATTCTGATTATAAATAACTTTCAGTTGACTAGGATACAGTCACTTAGAATAAGGTTTGCGTAGTGTGAGAATGTCAATTTAATGTTTGTAATTTGCTAATCTCGGTTGCAAAACTTCGTTAAAAGACGAAGAAAAAAGAGCACCAAACACCAACGGTCGGATTTCTTCCTTGTAATTTTTGACTTTATGCATTGTAGCCAAATCAAAATGCGGAGATTTGGTGAAGCACATGTGGCTACTAATTTACTTTTTACTTTACTGCGGCTGACTCCTTTTGGAGGATAAGCCGGCTCCAATGATATCCCGGATTATACCTCTCCATGCCGGGCGGTTGGCAGCCATTTCGGAACATAAAGAGGGCCAATGACGCTCCCAGTGACGCGGACCATAAACATTGCGGAAACCAAGGAGTTCCACGTCCGATTTGATTGTTGCAAGCCATGTCTTCAGCTGCCCACCTCGGCGGCGGCGCCAGTTTGCACATTGACCTGGGTTCATCACCTGCCGTACCAGTTCGTCTTCTGGTTTGCGTAGTACGTGTCCGAACCATTGAAGTCGACGATGTTGGATCCAGACGGATAGTTGCATGATGTCACCGCATTGGTGACGAACAGATGCGTTCGACATCCGGTCCATCCATTTTGTCTTTGTGATGTACCTGAGGCACCAATGGTCGAATACTTCAAGCTTTTTGGAGTCCTCAGAACGTAATGGCCATGTCTCACAGCCATACAGTAGCACAGGGCGAACAGTAGCCTGGTAGATGTTCCATAACTCGCCGTAAAGTAAAGATCTGATCAACACAGCCTTTGCTTGGGCGGAATCCACCCTGATTGGGACGGGTACGGATCTCCTATAAAATACCACATGAGCCCGACGACGGCACCATGACGCGGCGTGTGTTCCCCGCCACAAAAGGGGACAACAGCCACAGGATTACATGGACTCCTGGACAGTACCCCGTACTTCCGAATGGCGAATGAGCTCTCAACAGCCACCGGCAACCATGCAACTTACTGCTGCCTTGCAGACTGCGCTTGGATGTGCAAAGGCTTGAGGTGCGTCCTCGATCAAAAAGCCGAGTGGTGAGGGGACACCACTTGTACCAAATTCCCAAGAAACTCCATGAAATGGAGCCGGCTTATCCTCTAAAAGGAGTCAGCCGCAATAAAGTAAAGTAAAGTAAGGACGGGTACGGGCATGCCGCTTATTACAGAAGCGGTTCAATAGAATCGACGCCAAAAGCTTGGATGCGGTGTTGAGAAGGCTGATACCACGGTAGTTTTCGCACCTTGATCTATAACCCTTTT
This sequence comes from Eudiplozoon nipponicum, assembly GCA_029291075.1. Classification (NCBI taxonomy): domain Eukaryota; kingdom Metazoa; phylum Platyhelminthes; class Monogenea; order Mazocraeidea; family Diplozoidae; genus Eudiplozoon; species Eudiplozoon nipponicum. The sequence goes on along the minus strand of JAQBSW010001051.1, from coordinate 98,497 downwards.
TGGGAAACGGTAGCAGGATTGACATTCCGAAGTCTGACGGGCATGCTTCTTTTTCCCAGATAGAAGAGAACAGTTGATGGATTGATGGCAGTAGTGTGCCTATACAGGCTTTGTAGATCTCTGCAGGAATTCCATCTTCACCGGGGAATTTCTTGTTCTTCATGCGCTGGATGGTCGTAGCGATCTCAACCTCAGTTGGGAAAGAGCAGTCTACGTCGTAGCTGGGTGTAGATGTTGTAGGTGGTTGCGGTGGGGAGCGGCCACTGTATGGTCGGTTCAATAACTGCGAAAAATGTTCAACCCATCTTGCGATTTTGCCATTGACATCAGAAATCAAGTCTCCTGTTGCGCTGCGTAGAATTGTCTCTGCATTGCGCTTACCGGATGCTTTACGTATAAGACGGAAGAGACCCCCGAAATCACCGATGTTTGCAGCCGATTCCATGGCGGAAGCCATTTCATCCCAGTACTGCTTACGGTCAGCCTGAGCAGACCTCGTGGTTTCACGTCTCAGGTGGCGATAATTAGGCGCGTTATTCATCCGGGCATCTCTTGCTTTTTGTGACGCCCGTATCGTGCGTTCAGAGATCCAGTCTTTATGGTGATAAATACGTACTTGTAAACATTATATAGAAATATTAAATATGGGAAATGACCATTTATAACAGTTAGAGGCACAAGCCCGGTGCCAAATTTGGAGACTAAGCGAATAGAAACTTAATGCTCTGAAACTTGTGGAAAGCCAAGTGATAACTGCACTATAAAAAAGAATTTAATGTATAAAGGAGGAGCCAGTGTGCTACCATTTCGAGTTCTCGCATAACAATTTGTTAAAGAGTGCAGTTTAACTGCTTGCTTAAACTTGTGCTGAGGTAAAAGCTGAATATCCGTAAGCAGTGCTTTAAATACACTTGTGGCTTTGGTAAAGAAATCCATTCTGTTACATATATTGGGAAGATGTTCCGAATTAATTGAGAGTTATTGTTGCGTGTGACGTATGAATGATTGGATGAGCAAAATTTGACAGTAAAAGGTGAGCTAAGATCTTATGAACGAAGGAGATTACTTGTAGGTGTCGGCTGAACCATAAAGGGGGAAGAATTGCATTGAGCATGCGCTCACGATAGTTCTGACTATGAAATAAGACACAATTCAGGAATCAAGAAGCGATCTGCTTAATCGCATAAACTGAGGCTAAATTTGGAAGCCAATAAAAATTTTCTTGCTAAGGAAAAGAGAGGTAAGACGTAGACTCTGAATACCGTGAGTAGCAGAATAGTGTGTTGTATCTTGAACCATATCAAACGGGCAGATTTTAAAATTTTGAAAAAAATAGATTTAAAAAAAGAAAATTTTAATTATTTATAAAATATATGCCTAACTGCTTAACCGAGACGGTGATTTTAATATCAAGGAAAAGTTTTCGTTTAGGAAAGACTGGATGGCGTGGGAGCCTCGTTCCATCACATGAGTCGATTCGGGGTTTAGTTTAATACACATTAAGCTAAGATGAGAATGCAGAAAAGATAGTAATTGTGTGACTAGAAATAAGGAATTGCTGAGTTAAGTTGCATTGTTTTAATGCTATTACCATGACATTTGTATATTTGAACAGCTTGAACTGGTTGTCCACAACCTGAATCTGTGTAAGTGCTAGATTGAATTGTATAAGGCCAGTTACTGAACCCTGGGGAACGCCAGATCGGATAGGAGCTGGTCCTGAATGACCATTTCAGAATTTTACAGTCGTGTACCTGTTTTAGAGTTAGAAACTGCTAAATTTTATGACACCAAAGCATATTCCTTTACTCATGTTTGATTGTTTATTATTTATTTATGGTGATCAGGAATAAATTATAATATGAGAGGGCGGGCACGTGACAAAGTGTGTAATCTGGAATTGCGTCCATGTTTGACAAGCAGCTTAAATAATTTGTCTTAATTGTTCGTTGTGCTTATGTACTATATAAGAGGAGCAGATTCTAAGTGGGTGATGTGACGTTATTCACATGAAAAAATACGAAGAAAGGTTGTCTGGGATGATAAATTCTCTCCAAACAAAGGTATCACAGAGTCGGCTAAACTCTTTCCTATCAGTGAATCGACTTGATGCTTGTAAATTCTCTCTTAAGATTAAGGATTAGAGAGGAATGAGAAACAAATTCTCGAAGTGGTCTAGATTTAGAAAGATCTCCAGAATATGTGCATCGGCTACTTCTTTGTTAGAGAGGGCGCACTCCAGTTGTTAATTTCCTAGGGTACAAAATATCACAAATTGATCCATTAAAATTTCAACAAAAAGACGAGGCAGTGCGAGGATTTGTGATGTTAAACTGTGCCTGTGAGCATGAGGAAGATTAAGATCTCTTACATCCATTTATTGATTGGATTTTTGACAAAATGTGAGGAGAGAAATTGGGACTCAGATGTATTGTCAATTATTGAGGGATTCGGAGACTGTTAAACTACGCAGACAAATAGGATTTGATTTACAATCACTAGCTAAAATGCACAGAATTCCGATCCAAGTGTGTTAGATACCATCAGGTGTTTAAGTATGAGGGAAGACCGGAATATGCAGCCAATAAAACCCCTAGGCTAATAGCACTTACACATCGAAAAAGAAGTATGTGTTGATGATAAAAAAACCATCGCAGTGTTTGGTAGGAGGCAGATACTTTTCGACAAGGAAGTGCATATCCAATACGTTTAAAGCTAAAAATGCACGCAAAGGATTGATTTTGCGTGTGTTATTGGCAGTTGATAAGGATCGCCGAGAGATTTCTAGGTATTTGATAATTAGATCGAGAAAAATGGTGCTGATAAGGGAGATTGTACGCTTTTTAATGAGAACTTAGCGTTCGTCTGTAGAAGGTGTTGCGATTTATGTAAAAGTTTTTGCGGGGTAGCTTTTTATTTAGCGATGCTATGCTACTAATACATATGCATGGTAGCTGACGTCGGAATAAATTAGGTTCGTGTGACGTGCTTGCAATCAGTCTCAATCTTTTCTGACGTCAGACCCCTTTTCCAGTATCGTGGTTTGAGAAGGCTAAGTCGAATTTACATACGTGTATTATAAACAATGTAGCAAAGTCAATTAATATTCACTGTTTGTCAAAATTTGTCGTGTTCTAGACGGTAACAAAATAAAATATTCTCAACACAAGTCAATATCTAAGCACAAAAGCAAAGTCACATAATAAACACCATAAGTAAATCCAGAATGCCTTAGCAGAACAGTTACTGCGTACGGATAATCGATTAAAAACACAAAAAATATAAATCCTCGCTTTGAGCGTTAAATCACATAAATCCACTGCATGTTACCGGCGTATTACGCGCGGGTGTGTATTAATATTAAACAAAACCCTATTTATTACAAATAAAATTGCAGTTCAAGAAATCTCAATTAAAACTGCTTGAAACTAACAGAGATTGTTTCTAAAATCACAATTAAGAGAATGATTGTCTGAAACCAGAATTCGTATATGTGATCCTAAGGAAAACCGGATCTGATGAAATTGATACTCGTTGGGTTGTAACGCGGAGCCGCGCGTTACATACAACCCCCCGACAATGAAAATTAGTACAAAGTGAAGGGGCTAACCTTACGGGAGGCGTTATGGCTCTGCCGTAACGAGTACACACTGATGTAGGCTCTGTCGACTCTGACTCTTATCTCGCTGCGGCGTCAGTTGCTGATTCTGAACGTTATACTACAGGTAACTGCGAATTGGAAACAGAAATGCCGGATCGTTCATCGTTATCGCAGTTTCAGAGCGTGATCGGAATAGTTCGCCAGGCAGCCGTAGACATTCGCCAAATACCATTTCAGCGGAGCTACATTTGATCGGCCCTCGAGTTCTTGTACGCATGGATAAGAATACTTTCGGCAAAGTCAGAAGCCAATTTTCTTCTGAGTTAGCCTTGGGCACCGCTTTTAGTTCCCGGTGTGGCCTTTCGACGAAATCATTTACTCTAGGATTACGAGCCGCGATCATGGAGTGTTTGACATCATAGTATTTCAATAAGGCACAGATCTCTTCGATGAGGAACTTTGCGCCACGATCGGTTGTCACTTCAGCTGGAGCACCAAACATGGCAAACCAATTGAGCTCAAAAGCATAACTGACAGTGTCTTGCTTCATTTCTGGCAGTGGTATAGCCTCATACCATCGAGTGGTGCGATTCCGTATTGACAGTAGATAGCGTATATTGTTCACGGCAAGTAAGGTTACCAGATCAACGTGTATGTGCGTGAACCGTACTTTGGGCACTTGGGTGACCGGTGGCGCCGTTTTTGTTTGTCTCGTCACTTTGCATTTCTGACATTCTAGGCATTGTTTTGACCACTTCTTGACATCTCGCCGCATGCCAGGCCAAAAATATGTTATGAATAGAATTTATACTAACGCTTTGCCAGATGGATAGCTCATAGAATGGTAAATCTCGAATACCTTGTGACGGTGTTTTTCAGGTATAAACGGCCGAGGGCCCACGCCAGTTTTTTCTCACTGCAGCATAATTCCACCATAATCAAGTGTTTTCAGGCATTTTACATCAAATGTACGAAGTGATGGGTCATTTTGCTGTGCTGTTTGCAATTTCAGAGCACTTATAGATGAAGGACACATGATCGAGAAACAGAGTTCCGCAGGACGGCTCAGGGAGTCTGCGACTAAGTTATCTGAGCCTTTGACGTGAGTGACTTCATATACATACTCGTGTATTCGTGTAAGTTGCGATTTGACACGTCGTGAATATAAATACTCTTTCTTTTCTCTGAGCATTGGGAGTAGAGGAAGGTGGTCGGTTATGATCTTGAACTTTTGGCCATCCAGATAGGTTTGGAAGTGTAGGATCGACCAGTAGATAGCGAGTAACTCTTTACCTAATGTATCATATCGGGTCTCGCGAGGTTGTAGTATTTGCGAGAACGTGATAGGTCGGTGTAAGCCATTGATGGACTGTGCCTGTGACAACATCGGATGCGTCTGTGATGAATTTAATAGGTTGAGACAAATCAGGTGAATTTAGCATGGTTACTCTGCATAAAGCCCTTTTGGCATCCTCGTAAGCCTTTATGTCGTACACGCTGAGCTGAATCAGTTGTGATTCCTTGACAAAACGGTTTTCTGTCACAAGGTATTAGTGAAGAGGTGCCAGAATCTTGGCAATGCAAGGTACAAATCGAGAATAGTAGTTTATCTTGCCCAAGAACTGTCGTAAAGCTCAAACGGTGGTTGGAGGCTGTAGATCTTGAATGACACTAACATTAGCAAATAGAGGTGTCATGTCTTTCTCGGAAATTTGATGACCAAAGAATTCAATTAATATTTGCGCAAAGGCACATTTGTTGCCATGAAGCCGTAGGCCATAGTCTGCTAGACGTGCAAGTAGAATGTTAATATGCTGCATATGTTCGGAAATTAAGTGGGAGAATAACAGAATGTCGTCTAAGTAGGGAATTACAAATGGTAGACCATCTAATATGTCGTCCATAACGCGTTGAAATGTTTGATATGCGTTCTTAAGACCGAAAGGCATATAATGGTATTCGTGTGTGCCACCTCCAGTGAATCTGAGTGCAGTATACGAAATAAAGTCTTGTCCAAGGGAATTTGATAGTAGGCTTTCACTAGGTCGAGTTTAGTGTACAGAGCATTACCGATAGCCGATCTGAGTAGGTCAGCTGGATTAAGCAGGATGTACGAATCAGACTGTGTGCAACAATTCAGAATAAGATAATCCCCGCACACTCTGAATATTCCGGGTGTACTCTTTGGTACCACTACCACAGGTGACGCAAATGGTGAGCTGGATTGTGCACAGATGTCTTGTTGACGTAGCATGGCGAATTCTTGATCGGCTGGCTTATGCTTGTGTGGTGCAAATGGACGTACTCTGGGAGGATGAGTAAGTGGCTTCGATAAGATGATGCCATGAGCTGTGATGGCACGCTTTCTCTTGAGATTGGGTATAAAGGAGATTGGTTTGAAAATGTCTTCATGGTGCTTTAGAATATCGTCCAGTTGTGGTACATGAGGAACTAAAGGAATTAGCTAAATAGATGAGACTGCCTTGGTGCAAGTCGTGTGTTTGAGAGCTGATGATAGCAAATGTTCGAAGAAGTCACGTCCAATGATGTTTCTTGTCGTGTTGGAAATGATGAAAGGATACTTGAAACAACTTTTTGAGATGGAGAACGAGCTTGTGCGTACTCTTACGCAAAACGTCGCTATACTTGAGCCATTGTGGTAGAGTAAGTTGATGTCTGAACCAGTGTCTATAAGGAATAATTCGCCAGAATTTGCGTCATGGATGAGAAAATTTGTTGATACTTGCAAATGACGATGAGGCTGGTTGCATGGCTTGACCGGATTCGACGCTGCAAAGACAAAAGTTTGAATGCGCTCTCCCGCAAAATCAACGTGCTTCGAGCCAGCAGACGTAGGGCGGCCAACAATTTTGGGGTGTTCAACATCTACTGCCGCGGAGCAGGCTGACCCCGGAATTTTCCGAATCCTCCATGGGCGTATCATCCTGAGTTATCAAAGTTGATCGCGCCCATCTGAACGTTGCGTCTGTGCGCGGGAAATGGCAGCCGTTTCTGCGGCAATACCTTGTGGAGTGGCCATAGCTGCGATGATTCGGACACCAATTCACCGGAAGCCTTGGATCTGTGAAATGACAACTGGACGTCGACTTCTTGGTGCTGTTTCGAGACGGTGGTCGGCGTTGGTCACGCCTGCTCTGGTTGCATCTATTGTGGACGGCATCGACCGAGGCCGAATCTAGCCTGACGGCGAGTCTCTCCAACAGCCTGATGAGGCGCTCATTGATGACATTAGTTTGGGCTGACGATGCTAAAGACTGATGCTTGGACAGGCGTGATGTGATGCAACCTGGCTCTGAGGAAAGTGAGCTGCGGTGGTGTTTCTTCTACCACTTGTCTAGACGTGCCGCCTGTACATCGTCTTGCACTTCAACAGATTTGCGCAGAAACGTGGCCATTTCTTGGAGTGCCGAGGAAGCTTCTAAATGAATAGTTGCATCATAATTTCACTGGGTTGCTTGAATTCAGTGGATTTTAGCACCATCTCCCTAAATAGCTCGGAAGGTGTGCGGCTACCTAGGGACATATGGCTCATCAATTCTGTAAGCCTGTCTTTCCGATCTGGTGTCGAGCGCTGCTTGACGGCGTGTTGCAGTATCTGCCATGGCTGCGAACATGTGCCCTCAGTGTATTGATTCAGAATATCTTTGAGATCGCGACTGAAAGACATTGGGATTGTCTTCCAAGCCCTCAAAAAGATGTGACCCTCTTCTGTTATATTGGATACCTTCGCCAATAAAGTAACATCGTTGATTTACTCGTCAAGGTAGTCTGGATCGAATTGGCATATCTTGTACTGGGTCCAAGTGGTGATGCAGCTTGTTGCTGGACATCATCTTGTGTGTGTGCTGTCGAGTATACAAGGCAGTGTTACATCGTTCTCAAACGTCATCGTGTGGCTATCTTCGAGAATTGTGATCTAAATAGGGTGGTTCGCTGTGATTTGTGGCTCAGGATTTGTTTTCTTGCGTGTTTTCCCTGCATTACCGGATTCACTCTTCCGTGGCATTCATTCGATGTGCTTAGGCTAGCTGGAGGACTAGAGCCTGCTTGTTATTCTCAATGACTAGAGTTGCTGATAAATTATTTATTGGCTGTCAGCTCGACGAGACGGGGCAACATTTATGTCGAAGGTCATTTGATTTATGCAAGATGTTTTGCGGGGTAGCTGTTTATTTAGCGATGCTATGCTACTCATGCATATGCATGGTAGCTGACATCGGAATAAATTAGGTTCGTGTGGCGTGCTTGTAATCAGTTTCAATCTTTTCTGACGCCAGACCCCTTTTCTTATATCGTGGTTTAAGAAGGCTAAGTCGAATTTTCATACGTGTCTTATAAACAATGTAGAAAAGTCAATTAAAATTCACTGTTAGTCAAAATTGGTCGTGCTCTAGACGGCAACAAAATAAAATATTGTCAACACAAGTCAATATCTAAGCACAAAAGCAAAGTCACATAACAAACACCATAAATAAACCCAGAATATCTTTGCAGAACAGTTACTGCTTACGGATAATCGATTAAAAACACAAAAAATATAAATTCTGGCTTTGAGCGTTAAATCATACAAATCCACTGCATGTAACCGGCGTATTATGCGCGGGTGTGTATTAATATTAAACAAAACCCTATTAATTACAAATAAAATTGCAGTTCAAGAAATCTCAATTAAAACTGTTTGAAACTAACAGAGATTGTTTCTAAAATCACAGTTAAGAGAATGATTGTCTGAAACCAGAATTCGTTTATATGACCCTAATGAAAACCGGAACTGATGAAATTGATATTCGTTGGGTTGTAACGCGGAGCCACGCGTTACACGTCAACAATCTGGATTTCCTTAGACCCCTTGTTGTCAGGCGGGTGTGGTAAGTGTGGTTTTGACAATAGGACGAGTGCGGTTCTGCAGGGTACAAACAGTTGGACTGATGCACATTCACGGAATTGGGAATGGTTATGTGTTTCACTGTCCTGGGGACGTTGGTATGGTTCTAAGTAGTGGACACTGCAGATGATAATGTAATGGCGCGCTAAACCACGGGTTTCTTACATTTAGACACTGCAAAGTGAATGCGAGTCGACTTGGATTTCGCAGGCGTCGGTCCTGATTTTGGTTGGAGGTATGTCTTTTAGGCTAGCACTGGAATGTTGAAATGGACGTTCTTTGGCTAAAGTTGTTATTTGGCATAGATGGCCGCCATGTAGCGGTAGGACTTGGATTGTTTTATTGTAGTTTGTGGGGTCGCCGTGTGTGGTAGCTGTTAGTGGATACACTTCAAGAAGGGGGAGTGGCTCAACAGGATATGTGCGAGGAATGGATCTTCAACAAGAATGCCTCAAATTAACGAGCGGCGGTTCTTAGGCTTACTAATACAGATTAGGCAGATCTGAATGCGGATATTGTCGTGGTACCTGGCTGAGTGCTTCGTACTTGCTCAGTTGTCCGCTGTATGCTTTCCAGATTTACATTAATTTTTCCTGTCGATATCAAGGAAGATCAATATTTATGCGATTCATGTTCATCGTAAGAGGATCTTTTTTGAGAATAAGGCACAAATACTTGTCACTTACCGGCAAAGGTATCATTTATAAGATGAAAGCAATGTCACAATTACTCGATCATGTCAGAGGCCAGTTCATCTTTCGACAGACGAGTCCAAAGAAATAGATTACGTTTTCTGGGATTGTGCAAATCAACATCTCTCTTAACTCCATTGAGATAGTTTTGGGCTAGGCGCAAAAGATTTGGCTACAAAGTTGAAATGGAAAAGTTTCCTGTTAAAACCTCAGGCAATCCTGTGACGTCAGGCATTTGAAATTGAAGATCAGCAAGATTTATAATAACTTCTGAATAACATTTGGAGCAGTAGAATGTGACAGCGGTATCTGGTTCATGATAGTGTAATGTGATAAAATTCTAGGTTATTTAAAATTCAAGTGGTCCGTGCAAGAGAAAAAGATGGAAAAATCTAAATGCTAAATAAATCCAAAAATTATTAATATAAATTCCAATTTAAAGAAGCTTCAAGGTGATTAGATCAGATGAGAAATCTAGAAAGTCTAAAAATAAAATAAAAACCACAACATCTCAAATGATAGAAATCCACGAGTTCCGCTGTTCCGCCATGCTACTACAATAATATTTAATAGCTCATAATCGAGTATATCACGTTAAATACACGTGTTCTTGTCAGATCAAAAAAACAAACTATATTGGGCCAGCTTATTACCTGCACAAGTGTCCATACGAGAATTCTGGGTGTTTCCAACTTCAGCAGTAGCAAAGGCGCTTTTTGCGACGGGCGCCAAATGCTTTGTCGCCAAGCCAAATAAGCGATATGTGATAAAACCAAACTGACTAGTGCAATAGGTGAAAATTCGGATGTGCAAGCAGATAAATGTAGAAATATTCTTTCATTGTTTTATGCAAATATTAGAAAAAACTTAAAAACTAATAATTTTTACTGCGTGATTTTAGATTCAAATATAATTTCGATTTCATAATTTTGGCTAAAACATAAATTAATACGGATATTGAAGACTATGAATTTTTAATGCCTAGTTATTCCTTATTTGGTAAAGACAGGGCGATTAACAGACGTGGTGGCGGTGTCCTCATTTTTTCAAATTCAAATTTTGTAACAAATAGCTACACCCTAGTAGTGGCAACGGACGTTTTTTATATTTAACGTATCAAATTGACAATTTGATCTTAACTGAGTTTTATAGAAAACTATAAGCAAGCTTAACTGATGATATTTCTTTTAGTATTGCGTCAAAACCGGTTTTAGATGGGCATGGATTCAATATTATCTGAGGATATTTTCACAAATTTTCTTACTGTAAAATAACCTACCTACTCTCTGGTCATGATTTAATGCATGCTACAAATGTAAAAAGTAGTCGTTTGGAATGTTTAGGCCATATTTATGAGGAGACAGAATTGGTTTCACTGTTTGTTTACGAGTTTGTTAATTTCTTTAAGGAACTGGACCATAAAGAGGTTGTTCTCAAACGGAAAAATCATTGTCCCAATGTTCAGAATGTCACATATATAAACGTTAGTGTTAAGTCTTCTAGAATTAAACTAGGCGCTTTATTGAAAGTTATGTGATGAGTTTGATTACGATCGTCTCATAATGTAAACACCAAATACTTTGTCTCTTTTCTATTTACATTAATACATGGTCCATTTAGAACCTCTAACTTTATCGAGACTATACGAAAACGTTGGATAGAAGATTATGCAAATTACGAAATTAACGGGATAAAAGTGCGATATATAGCTTATTTAAAATTATTTAAATTTAAATTATATTTAATTGCTAATGAAATTAATTCATTTCTACTTGTTATCCGTGGAAAGCTTAATTGCCAGACTTGGTTAAGATAAAATCAATAAATAAAAGGAGAATATAAAACAGAAACTACCATTGCATAAAACTGATAGCGAAGATAATTGTGATTATGAGGTAATATATAACAATTTAGTTTGTAATCTAGATAATGAAAGCTTTATTTGAGCTTACTGATCTTTAAAATGGACAAAAATCACATTGTTACATTGACAGTAACACTTTATCAAATTTTATGTCAAAAAAATCTTAAAAGAAATATGATAAACTTGGTACATTAATTAAAAAATGATTTAAATAAAATTTTACCTTGTTAATTCGATCTTTGCTTTTGTAAATTAATATTAATTGATATAACAATACAGTCAAACTGTTTCCTACAATTCGCAGGCCAAAGAATGCGAAAGATTAAAGTCTTATCTCATCAATCCATTCATTTTTTATATATCTCAACGATTAATATTGATAATTGGGAATATAATATTCAGATTTAATTCATGACAGCATAAATTTTCTAAACATATATCGAAATTTATGAAAATCTTTACATATGGAAAAATATTAAAACGCTTGACGAGAAGATTATGGATGAGCTGATTGTCTGTATTAATATAATAATAGATTTTGATTATATATTTTTGATGATATCATGAAGGAGATAAGCCTATTCAAGACTGAGACGAATATCTTTTGATTACTTAGCACTGATTCCGATAATAGAAGCATGATTATTCAAGTAAACAATATGCGATCCAAATTTTTAAAATTTACATGTGTAATTTCGTGAGGATCATGTTTGGGGCCAATTCTATTTAAAATCATATTTACAAATTTCTAGACTAAGGGCATTGATCGTCGAATATAGAAATTTGCAAATAACCTAAAAATCCCCTTCCCAGTTGATACAAAATTATTGATTTCTTTAATAAAATAACATAACACGAGATATGTATGAACTGAGTAGGTACTTACAAGCACTAGAGTTGTGAAAGAGTTATAAAGAAAACAAGAGTTAAAAGTCGATAATAAGATAGAACGTCACCATTAAACAATCGCTAATTTCGCGGCTAGTGTAAACAATACTTTAAATCAAGTTTGCGAGCTTGAAGTAAACACCAATCCCATTGTATTAAACTAGTCGACGGACAACATAGAAAAACTACCGCCAGTCACATGTATTGACGCGTTTCGACCTTCCATGATCATCATCATCAGAGTACGACGGCAAATTGACTAGCAAGAGTCAAACTGTAGTGCATATACATGAAAAGCAAAATTAGATCTGCGTCTCTCACCCCTGCAAGTCTCGCACAAATTTTACTTAACTGGAAATGTCGGCTGCTCAATTTCTATGCAGATTTCGACATATATAAAAGTATTAAAATTAACTAATCATTGTTTGCGCGAATGGCGATAACATTTCTTTAAATCTTATTTGCGAAATTGATGCACACACCGATCTTATTGTATTTAACCAGTCGACAAACAGCTCTAATCCATTAACTAACGAGAACTCCATACGCGTCAAGTTTATATTAGTCTTAATGAGTCTGTATGAGTTTGATAGAGCAGTTTTTCCTTCCATATCTAATAATTTTGTACCTACGACTCCCTGTACCATGCTATAAGTGTCTTTAAACTTAGGATTAGCTTCCATGTTAATTATGACTATATATATATAAAGAGAGAGAGAGAGAGAGAGAGAGAGAGAGAAAGAGAGAAATGGAGAGAGAGGGATGGAGAAAGAAATATTCGTGCCAAAATATACTTATTGAATTTACCCGCTATTGCATTTAACCAGCCGCCGAACAATATGACAAAAAGAGTATATTTGTTCAGCTGAGACAGTGTTTTGCATTTTAAATGTTATTTGAGATATAAATCGTGCATGGAAGCTGGTATTTATTACAAAATACTTATATTAAATTCCTTTTAAAAATCATGTTTCCCCATATCTCAAAGAACTAAAAGACTTATCGGGTGCCTAGCATAGAACAAGAATTATTATTTTAAAGGATCTTTTTAGCGACAATTATTCTTCTTGCCCAGCAGCCTTCTTCAATTTTGCATTTAATTTATTCGACCGCATGACTAGTTTAAATTTTGCAAACGAATATCTGTATCTATCATCAGAGCTTGTTCCACACGCACAAATATAGCATGGCAGAAAACAAAATAAAAGAACAAGCTATACTATTTATTAAACTTAACACAAGTTTACTATTTACCATACCTGTAGATCTACATAAATATATGCCGATCTGCAAAATTGCCAAAAACTATGATCAAATCATGCATATGCCTACTGAATTATGACTAATTAACCAAAACTATCGAGTTCTCATAGTTATTACATCAATTAACGATTCCTCGTTACCTCCGATGCTTGGTAAACTAACGAGAATTCAATACGCATTTATTTAACAATAGCCGTGTATAGTGGTATGAACTTGAATATGTAGATGCAGACGCATAATTATGTTTGTTTATTTGCTGAAAAGAACATTTAATTTAAACAATACTTGATTGCGCGGGTGGTGGTAACAATTCTTTAAATCAAGTTTGCGAGCTTGAAGTAAACACCAATCCCATTGTATTTATGTTGTTCAACGACTGGTTAAATACAATGGGATTGGTGTTTACTTCAAACTCGCAAACTTGATTTAAAGAACATTTAATTGGTTAAATGAAATCGCGTGTATTAGACAAGTAGCTTGTGCTATTTTTTATGGATTTAACGTCTCAATTTCTGGGAGCATGAGACCAGCCCGGTTGCTGGATTTCGAAATTTGCATTCAGAAAGACAGCAAGCCATTTATTGGCTTCAATAAAATAAAGTTCAGTTAAAAACGGGCATTGGCCTATACAAATATACCTGGAGTCGAACTGGCTAGCAACGCATATGTTTAAAAATTGATTAGTAGATGAGTGCGCCATGTTGGTCAAACTGACCGATTATTAAAAAACAAATGTAATTGCATTTTAGACTATAAAGTTCTAAAAAATAGGAGAACGTATGCTGCTTAAACTAATTAATGTTTTTCGTCAACTGAAACTAATAAATTTAGGATTTTTAAAGAATTATCCGTTTCATTACATACCGTTTGGAATGATAAAATAGCAGTAAAAGTTTCCCGCCGCACACATTATCGCATATTACAAAATTTAAAAGAACTTTAAAACTAAATGCAATTTACCTGCTGGTCTGTACAGACCAACTTTAATTAGCCCCATGTCGGTCTTTAATCCGGAAACGTCCAAATTCATGATATAATTTGATACCTTTTTCAATACCTAAATAGAATCAAACATTATAAAAATGAACTGACTCGCAAACATTATTTTCCCAGTCACTGAAATAATGCACAAAAGATTTTCTAGAAAAAAAGAAGAATCTCATTATAATGATAGTTGTGCGTATTTATTTTACGCGATATCCGAGTTTGGAGCAAAATTTATTTTCGTTTTTGCTGAGTAGAATTTACACGATGCTATGCCAATGAAGTTTGATAGCAAGTAAATTAGTACTAAATAAGTTGTATAATTAGCAGCCAAATACGTAATTGATTTAAACAAATAATACAGAAACAAGGCAATGAATTTATTGCGACTGCAATTTCACTGACGTTATCAGGACAAATCTTAGCAAAAGATCAAAGCTTTACTAGATTAAGATTTAAATTATCAGTATATTAACGTAATATACGGGAAATCAACCACCTTGAAATAGGATTGAGTCGACAAGCGGTACGTATTAACATAAGATCTTCATTTATGATGTTATTAATTTTGTCGTTGTAAATGCGAAATGTAGTGCAATAATTAGGGATCTAAGCACATTTCACACTAGAGTGCATTTCCTCAACAAAAATTTGAAACCTTTGTCTACTGCGCTTAAACAAGTTGGGAGCAAACATGAAGTATCACTATACTGATAACATTTAAGCTTATGTTGCAATTTATATTTAAAGAAATACTTACTTACGCGCCAGCCATGCAAATAGATTTTCAAAGGCGTAATACTGAAAGTGAAAGGAGTATATTTAAATGCAAATTAAATTAACTAGAAATTCAAATCCAATGCGATCTGCGGGTTGTGTCACTGTATAGAAATATTTTCACCCGATAATTCTGTCGGTAAAAAATGTCCAATAAACCGGATCTTTATAAAGTTTTTTTTAAATTATTTATACTCCATTGGAATGCTTCTTGACATTGGGTAGCTGACATTTCGATTAACACGCCGGACGTATTTTTCAAAATCCGCGCTTATTATTTAAACAACTCAAAGCATTCGAAATCATCAACCGACAAGGAATATAAATGAGAATTCGGTTTTACATAATTGTCTTTCATTCTATAAACATGAACCATGAGCATTACTCACTGCTGATGCTGTTGTATGCAGAATTTTTTATTTTTAGCTAAATAACCAATGAAGTACGTACATATTCTTTAAATCAAGTTTGCGTGCTTGAAGTAAACACCAATCCCATTGTATTTAACCAGTCATCGAACAACATAACAAAACTACCGCCAGCTGCAACGCACTGACGCGTTTCGACCTTCCATGATCATCATCAGAGTACGACGGCAAACTGACTATCGAGGATCAAACCGCATTGAATATATATGGAAATCAAATTTAGATATGCGGCTCTCACCTCTAGCAGTCTTGCATACATTGAACTTGACTGGAAATGTCGGCTGCACAAGTTCTATGCAGTCACGAACATTAACTGTTTGCAGCTTTCGCCACATATACATATATAGGCAATACAATTTAAACAATAATTGATTGCGCGGGTGGTGGTAACAATTCATTAAATCAAGTTTGCGTGCTTGAAGTAAACACCAATCCCATTGTATTTAACCAGTCATCGAACAACATAACAAAACTACCGTACGTACATATTTTGAATAAAATCTCGTATTTTTGGTGCGTGTGTATATACGCGCCTTAATCATCATGGCTTCCTGTTTTTTGTGTATTATGTGTGCCTAATCCAAAATTTTCTGCATTGCTTTCCAAAACCTGACTATATAAAGTACCAAATTTTACGTTAGAGTTCTGGCAAAACGAAAAATTGAACTTTCTTAACTGTGTTGTACAAATCTTCATCACAATAAATATGTACTTCTACACATGATTTATTTCTCAATTACAATGATAAACCATAATAGCATTATCTTTAAATAGCATGTGTATACATTTTTCCAAGCTCTATAAGTAAACACGCACAAACAAACATCGTAGCCTCTAGGAATATATGATAGACATGAAATTCCGTATCGCCTCAATTACATAATTAAGCAGCAATTTAACAACTGATATGATTATTAAAACTTAACATAAGCTAGGCATATATGTTACAATTAAAAGAGGGAGATAAGCTCACTAAATGATAAACGGGTTTTCATGCAAAAAAGTAATTTGTCAAGCAGTGAAATGAGTAAGACTAATTAAAAGACAAATAAGACAAATCTAAAGTTTAACAAAATTAATGAACACCAAATAAAAATACGTCGAAAAAATAAAACATTACAAAAAATGAACCATAGTAAAACTACACAGATGAGATTAAACTTGAGCTCATTACAGACATCAAATCTGGTAAAAAAGTAGCGCGATTAACGGAAAAGGAAACGGAAAATGAATAAAATTTTTATTTCAAAAATATTTTAACTGAAGGACATTAGAAGATAATAATTATTTTGCGTAGACATAAATTTCAAGAATTGTTATAAAACTAGTCTAGCGTAAACTAATGGAAAATAAGATTTTAGATTAAATAAATAACGATTAAAATAAAGATAAATAAATTAGAATAAACAAAATTAAAATTTATTATTTTTGAACGTATTCAAATATTCTTAAAGCACATCTACGTCCAATTGTTCTATAATTTTATAGTGTTTGTTCACGGTTTTGTCCAAACTTAATGCAAAACAGCGTTTGCTACACTTTGCTACTGAGCTTTTAATTATTGAATCTAATGATATTTCAATCGACGGAGTATTCATTACGTTCTATCTAACAGTTCATAAAACAAAAATTCAATTTTCATTAGTGTTCTTCATTCTGCAATCTATAACTTCTCTGATTTTCAATGTCTTGGAGTAATAAAATATATGAATTTTTCACAATATACCTTAAAATCTACATATAATTCATATGCACAGTTAATTATTATTAACTTGAATAGGTTGATAAGAAAGGTAGGTGTGGATTTGTTTTATATGTATAAATTTACATTAATCAAATGGGCATTGATTTACACAAATAGGTTCCTTAAGAAGAGAGGAAAAATGAAAACAAATAGTACAACAGATTTAATTATCATTCGTATTTAGTCATAGGATTTTAGATTTTGAAATGGCTTGATCAAATAAATTGGAGTCGTATCTATGATACGCCATTAACTTTTCCAATTTTTTAATACATTTATGCACTGTTTTGAGGCAAACCTTTTTAATTCATCACTGTATGTTGGATACACTGATGTCCAATTTCTTATTTGCAAGCATGGTGGAGATTAAAAGAAATTAATGTGTGGAACGAGCTAATACATCGAAAGGGAGATAAATGGGATATTGTTATTTTAATATGTCAAACTGTTGAAAGCTGCGATTGTCTCGAAAAAAGTATTTAATGAAATGATAAATACTCGGAGAGAATCGTGAAATCTAAGTCTAATCACCGATAACACACAAAGATTTAAATACTTAAGAATTTTATCGGAAGGATCTTAAGGATCTGTCATTTAAGAAATAGACTAGATTTATTTGAAAATGAAAAACGAACATTCAATTGAATGAATAAACATAGAAAATAATAGAATAATAAGATGATTTGCAGCAGAACTTAACAAGGTATAATCGAAGAAAAACAAACTTGACCGGGAGATAACGATTATGCCTGAATCGTAGTTGTAAAGAAAACTAAAAACCTCAACGGTAAAATAAAATAGACGACATGTTTTGCAACAAACATGTACAATTGGCTTATTACTATCTAACAAAGATGTGATAGAACCGCATTTCCATTGGGATGAATACAAATTAAGCTCGATGGAAGACAAAACGAAAATGGAAATTGTGATCAATCGGATCTTGGTGAAACTGTCGGTGCCAAGCTAAAACCCGCGTACGCAAAATGCGGCATTGTAGCTGGCACTCTGCAATAAAATTTCACAAAAATACTTGAGTAATATATAATTGGTTTTTATAAAATTCCTTGCCGTGATTGCAATCAAATGTTTGTTGGAGAAACCATGCGACCGATTAAAACTAGAAAGAATGAACATGTAAATGAACGTAAATATATTCATATAATTAGTTCAGGTTTGGCTCATCATTCATTGGATACTCAACAAAATATAAACTGGAATAGATGTTTGCAAATAGCACTATGCAAAAGTATACATTAAAACTAGAATGTTATTATGAAGTAAAACTAATTTAAGAAATTCCTCATCAATTGGAATATCAATAGTTTAAAAAAATTGTTCTGTATCAGTAAAGAGTAAAAAACATTGTTCTGACTCGATTAATGAAGAATTCTTGAGTAAAAGTTCTACAATTATTGAACAATAATATTTAGATATATAGTTAAGTGTGTTTGATAAGGTTTTATTTGAGTTTATTATAATTTAAATACTCATGAAATCTAATTTTTTACAGCAAAATCTCTAATTTTCTATAAGTTTATGCTAGGTAAATTTTATTACAATCTTTGACATTTTTTATTACTTAGAACACATATCTTCTAATTTCCTTAAATTGCTGCTTCTTTAAACAAATGTTACCTTTCTTCCATTAATTATTCCTTCATTTTTTATCTTTTTTATAAGGCATGATCTCTGTAATGAAATATTTATTATTCTCTTCAGTACTTGTTTTTTATTCTTTTTCCGATTTCACAATGTTTTCAGTATAATGATATTTATAGATTTTTGATTTTCATATAGTCAATATTTGTTTTTATTGGTTCATAAAATCAACCTATTTGGAATAGTTTTTTGATCGCTGGGACTATTTACTGCTTATTAAATCATTTTATAGCTTGAAATGGTGCGTACTTAATTGTTTGATACAATTAACGTAATGTTTGCAACCTATATGTTTAGCTTCTGGTCCAGATTAATATTCGCATGCACTGATAAAATTCTACTCAATTATGTAACGTAAAAAAAACAAAGTTCAATTCTACTATGTATGCGAGTAAATGTACAGAATTTGGTAAAAAATGTACACAGGCAAGATTCTATTGAAGCGTTTATGTTTTAGATGGTTAGAAATAAATCTGTAAGAATATAATTTAGAATAGAATTCTCGTTTAGTCACTCTTTTAAACGGCATTAAAAATACTGATGTTTAGTTGGTGTAAGGTGCAGCGATTTTGTAAAAGTTGACCGACAGGCATAGATAAAAACTAAGTAACTAATATTTAAATAAATTTAATACGAGTGTATGATAAATATTCCGCTACAATGAACCATCATTATTCAGAGCATAATTCTTTTAAAAGCAAACTTTATCAAGATTTTTTTCGGTTACCAACATTCTGTAGTTAAGTGAAGAGAAATTTATCTCTTTTACCAAACGTGAACAATGATTCTAATTTACCGTCATTTTTCCAAAGTGCCATGTATCGTAATAGGTAAATTTGTATACAGATTTGTAAGTAATTTAAGAATAATCTTTACCTCAAAATTAGATTGCTGCCTAGCATTGATGCTCATATTTTATTCTAATCCAGACGAATTGAAGCATTTTAAGTGGCTTATAGATTTTGTGAAACAAATTATTTGTGTTATAAACAATTCACTGCATAAGACAGCAAATAAAATTCTACTACTAGACTGGTTTTGTCCACAATGACCACTTATTTATATTTATTTAGCGCTTTCACCAAAGACAACTTGTAGTAATTTCATAGCAATTTATCTCATGATTGTTTGGCTAAATTATTTATGCGTGATCGCGAGTGTTCCTGCTTCGTAGTTATTATGAGCATAATTCTCAATTTATAGGCATTATTTATGAATGAAATTTTAAGGAATAGGCATATACCTAGATTCAGAAGTTACGCAAGCGACTATTTTTATCTCGTGGATAACATTTAGCATGCTCTATCTTTTTAATGCAATTATTTGTTGATTTACAATTGCACGGTGATGTTTTGCTTCGGTGTAACTGCAAATTCTGCCTATACAATAATCTAGGCTCTTTGTTGTGGCGTTTGCTACTAGATTTCGCTAAAAAAAATCGACAAATATTTCAACATTCAAGGCTTGAAATATGGCAATCAACAAATTTGCAATATATGCTTTCGATATTTCGTTAAATGCATTAACTTTATCTGTGTTAATTGCATCTTTGTATGCTTAAAGAATCACCTGTTAACCTATGGTAATTTAAATCTGATGTCTACATACAATTGTGACAAAGATATGCAATTAAGTAAACATCATTGCTGATTTAGTATATTCTAGGAAACGCTAAGTTTAATTATGAAAATTCATAACTGTACGTCAGCTACAGGGTAAAATAAATGTTCGTTGGAAAAATTGGCCATAAAACTACTTGGGCAATTTATACATCAGAAAAAAATTTATTATATCAATAATACTCCACAGAAGTACACCAGCATAACTTGCAGTTAACTCACTGTCATATAACCATGAATTGCATAGTAATGCATACATTATAAACAAAAACACTAGATCGCTTAAACGATCATTATTTGCGCGGGATGTGAAATAAACTATTTAGATCAAGTTTGCAAGCTTAATATAAACACAAATTCTATCATATATAAAATTTTCATTACAAACTATGCATTGTGTAATGTGGTAAAGGCAATTCATATTTTAAGCGAATTCATCTTTATTGGGAACCCTTCAAGTACTTCTCAGAATTTTATGCGAACGAGACTTGAACCTGGATACATTTGATTTTGAGTCTGGAATTCTATATTTATTGCGTCAACTGTGCCGCATGCTGAACGCAATTTAATTTCATAAACCAAATTACATTTTTGTTCAGCTTTTTCATTATGCCTAATTTATTATTGATCTATTAAGATCTAAAGAAGCTAAATAATCATTCATGGCAACTTATGAACAGCAATTTGACTGTTCTCGATAAAAGCGAAACCTGTCAACTGGATAAACTGACTTAGTAAACTGGTGCAATATTTTGTTTACAATAAAGAAATATGTACGGGTGTATGTATATAGTCCTGGTCTTCTTCTAGGCCACTTATATGGTTTATAATTGAGAGTTACATTATTGTAACTGTACCAATGCTGTGACCATGTTTATAGCGTATTTTGATTTAATGAGAGATTTTATTTGTCGTCGAATTAATTTTATAATGTTTCTGATTTGTTGACGAAGATTTGAAATATGGTGAAGAAAAGGGATGAAGTTAGAATCCGTTTTGATCGAAACTGTTAGCCATGTTAAAATAGCTGACAGCGTCTTGGAAAATCACGACTTACTCATTTTACATACATACAAACAATACTCATGTATATTAACCATCAATAGTTAGACATCGTTTGCGATATTTCCTTGTCATATTTTTAAACATGTCAACTATCACATTTTTAGTTCATTGTATATTATTTCCATATGTGAAAATTGCGCTGGCTAAGCTCATTGATACTTTCCTTGCTCATCTGTATTCTTTTTTAACGTTCTGTCATTTTCGCGCATTATGCATTTCGCGAGTTGCAACTTACAACCTTTCAATTATTGGATTTATTGTAGCAAGTTGCTGTTATTTTGTTGAATGGTGTATAAGATAATGTTGTAATTCGATTTGTTTTAGATTTCAAAAGGAGATTTATATATATATATATATATATATATATATATATATTTATATATATATATATATATATATGTGTATTTCATATTGAAAAAAAAAGTATTAATAACAAAGTGGATAATGGCCATTTATTTCGAGACTACTAGGCATCATTATACATTTTTTCATTTATATACATCCTCGTTTTTAATATGAATATGTGGGTTGCAACTAAACTGACACGGTTTTACTTCTATTTCCTGTTTGGTTTGATTATAAAGTGTACAGGCGTGTGCGTGCGTCTGTTTGCGTGAGAGGGATCTTCCACGTTGTATTGCAATGGGATGTGAGATATATGCTAATTCTTGTATTAATAGATTGACAGTTAACCAACTTTTCAGAATGTTTGCTTTTACGTGTACGAATGATTTCCCCTGAGTGTCGTCTTTCGTTTCGCCTTGTTTCTCAATTTTATCCTGTCGCCATGGTAACAGCACAAGGTGTGCAGATTGTTATGGTGAATGCTCAAACTGTTTTGAAATTACTGTGGCTGATAAAAATTGTTGTGATACCTTATATGCGGCTGCTTATTCTACCGCATATTGTTCAATATATATATATATATATATATATATATATATATATATATATATAATATATATATATATTATAAATTTAAAATTAAGTACAACTTTAACGCTTAACTTTAAAATCAATATAAATGTGACCATGTTCGTTTATAAAAATTTAATAATCATTGTAAATATGCATATTGAAATAGAACGAGTTAAAGTGTCTTTGGTCAAAATAGCGTCAATATTAGGTGGAGAAATCGAAAAAAATACACTGTATTAATAATCACAAAAAAGCACATAAGTAACCAAGCTTAGCAAATTTAAAGGAGAAAATTATAAAAAAGGGAATCGAAAAAACTTAAATTGTGCAAGATAATACGCATGAAAATAAAACCTGTTCAAATGTTTGGCTTTAATGAATGAAAATTTTTCCGATTATATGTGCACTATCTGTATAAAATAAACATGGAATATGATAGAAAGTAAAATTAATCACCAAGACTGTCTTTTTTTCTTGCTTGGCACTCATTAATATTTGCTAAATTGCCGCAACCATCAATTGAACCCCACAGAATTTTGTTCAAAATCATGCAACTTATATATTACGCCACTGAAGTCGCGCATTCAGTGAAATTTGAAGTTCTGCGTCTATTTCCTCGATTTTCTTGCCTTATATATTTGTTTCTCGTAATCTAAATTGTGAACTAGCCATCTAGGAACTGCTATTTTAACACAGGCACTGCACAAATATAAATAAAGTTTATTGACAAAATATCTGTTTCATAATAGCATACCGGGTACGCCACATGGAACATTTTCAAAACATTTACCCGGAATGAGATAAATGAAGTTATGTTTAATCATAAGACATTGCTTTTGTACTGAATTTGAAATTGATTTTGCTGTTTCCTTGCCTTTTCAAATGTTTTTTTTTCAAATAAAAAGAAAACGGTCCATAGTTACAAATTAGACCGCGAAAATTCTCAGTTCCGAAGAAGTATAAACGCGTGATTGTAGTTTGATAGTGTTTGTTTTGTGCCACGTTAAATCTTTATTGACAAAACTTACACATAAATATTGGCGTAATACTTGTTATACGTATTAGGATTAAAATTTATATATATATATATATATATATATATATATATATATATTGATAGTTTCTAATTTCACTATTTTTTAAATGTATATATATATATATATATATATATATATATATATATATATATATATATATATATATATATATATATATATAAATTCAAACAAGACATCAAACAGAAAGAGGATTCAACAAATATCGAATCAAGAATTAATGAAATTCTGAAAAAGATGGAAGAACACGTCTTTTCATCGATGGCTGATTCCATAACCCGTCGGAACAAACACCGCAAAATTGTAAGGCAAACCAAAAATTCATAAAGCCGTGACAGCCTCAGGTGCTCCCTCGATGCGGCCTACTACACCAATGATCAACGCCCCGCAACATAAACCAGCTAAGTTTCTCTGCAAAATACTTCAACCAATACGAAACATCACAAACACAAACACTATCAAGGACTCCTTTGAGTTAGCAGATGAACTGAAGGGGATGAAAATTCTACAGAATAAATGGTCTTATTTACAAACATACCACTGAATAATACAACGGAGATCTTGTGTGACCTTATTAAACCAATTAAATCAATGACATCAAAGACCTCATATTAGAATGTACAAAAAATGTGCTATTTGCATTTGAAGGGAAATACTACCGTCAGATCAATGGTGTAGCAATGAGAAGCTGCATTGCACCCCTCCTGGAAGATGTATAATTGACCAGTGCGCACTCTACAAAAAGTATGTAGGTGATATATTGTTGTTATTCTCCGAAGCAGCTAACCCTTCCGAAATCCTCAAACAAGCAAATGGAGCCGATCTAGACATTATATTCAATCTCGAGGTAGAGAAAGGCAGTAGTTTTCCCTTCCTGGACATCAGACTCACTCGAGAAGAAAATGGGGATTTGACACTGGCCATATATAGAAAATCCACTTTCACCGGGCGATACATTCACTACAACAGCAGTGTGCCAAAATCCAGCAAAAGAAACTTAGTTAACATCCTAACAAACAGAAGCAGGAAGATCTGCTCTGAACACAAAATCGAGAAAGAACTGGACTACCTGAGGAACATTTTGCTAATGAACAACTACCCAGAACGATTCATTGATGTCAACATCTGACCACGGAAGATTCGCACTAAAGAGGATACCGTCAAACAGGTTTTCCTAAACTTACCATTTAGAGTCAACGTACTAACCTCAATAATTGTACGGCGCCTGAATACAATAAGTAAGGGGTATTTCCCTAGTTTTAAAGTTAAAATCACATTTAGCACACAGTGAATCATGAGGCTGGATACCAAAGATCGATTGCCAATCCTTCCAAATCATTCATATTCTACAAATTCTCATTTATGTGCGGTAGCAGATATATCGAACGTACGAAGAAGCAATTGATAAAAAGAAATCAGCAACATTAACCACAGAAATTAATTAACAAAGGCTTGGTGCCGTCAGGAAAGTCAGCTTTTTTGCGATCATATATTGGGAACGGGGCACCCAGTAAATTTGGCCATTATCTCAATTCTACATAAGGCAAAATCATAAAAATTATTATTTATTTATGACACGCTTTATATATCCAGGTAAGACCGAAAAGCGGCCTCAACCAGACTCAACAAACATTCAATCGGATTGGCAAAAACAGATGCACATACGGTTACAGAAATTTCTAAAAAAATATGAGTGTTCAAAACTACATTCCGCACTTGCCCTGTTACCAAGTGAAGAACACATATCTGCATAAAAATTTGAAACGAAAAACTACACTCGGAAAAATAGCACCCGTACACATAACAACGAATAATACGAACAGACGGTTAATTCTTAAACCATCAATACAATAATGATCTGATCTCAGACATCACAATGCCATACAACGAGAAAGACCCTTACATGCAAACAGGCACACACAGAAACTAACTTATTCACACTTATCAATTATACAAAACAAGAAATAGAAGTAAAACCGAGTCAGATATTTTGCAACACACATATTTAAATGAAAACCCAGAATGTATATAAATGAAAGATTGTAGAGCAAAATTTAGTAATCTCGAAATAAATGGCCATTATCCACTTTTTTATTAATGCTTTTTTCTTCCTAGTTAGAAATATATAGATATATGAATGTGTAAACATATTGGAAGACGATTTTACAGGTGGAAGTAATTTGTACATTTTAAGGCGTCACGCCATTTTGAATAAT
Source organism: Eudiplozoon nipponicum (assembly GCA_029291075.1). Taxonomy (NCBI): domain Eukaryota; kingdom Metazoa; phylum Platyhelminthes; class Monogenea; order Mazocraeidea; family Diplozoidae; genus Eudiplozoon; species Eudiplozoon nipponicum. The sequence goes on along the minus strand of JAQBSW010001051.1, from coordinate 72,815 downwards.
TTAGATTATTTCAATTATATCAACTAAATTTTGCCAACATTATTGATAAATTTTATTATTAAAATACTTATATTGGAAAAAATAACCTTTATTTTCGATTCGATGTAGACGCACGAAGTTCTATATTTAACACAAAAATGGAAACAATTTACATTGTCAATTGTTTTTTAAATGCTTTTTACGTAAATAGAATTGTGAATCATGTTCAGCAAATTATTCTTAACTTTAAAAGTAGAAAAACAAATTACTTGTCTTTCTCGTACATTACCTGCAGTACTGGTCAGGATTTTAAAGGCAGCGTATCTCGAAAAGCAATATACAATGTTAGAAAATATGTCCAATATGAGAATGCGCATGGAAATAGATTTATGAAGAAGATTTTTCGAAAAATTAATTTTCATTCGAAGAATTTCGGTGTTAAGATACGAATGCAAATACACCAATTTAAAAAATAGTGAAAGACCCCAATTTTGCATACAGGATACAGAAAAGCTGATGACAAGCGTAATTAATTTCAATATGAAACGCTTTCTGAATATCGATTGAGCCATTAAATGAAAAATGTATGGGCTCTTTTATAATTGGTCAATTCATGAACTCCATTTTGTCTCGAAGCGTAGTCTAGGCCAAGCCTACATGGAGCAAGCAGTTTCTTTATTAATTTTGTCTTCTGATTGCGGTTTCTCGAACGTGGTCGGAAAAAGGTATACTAAAGGACAGCTATTTTCGGTCAGACCTCGTAATTTCATAACTTTAAATCGGTTATTGAAATTTGTATTTTTGACATCGTTTTTAATGTGCTTTTCAGCCTTCATCATCGAATATCAATTTACTTTGCATAACTGAGTAAACGTGATCGATTAGTGAATGATGCTTTGTTGAGCCGCAAGTGTTCATTTAATATATATATTTTTGCAAAGCATTCATTTTATGGCATGTGTAAAATATAAATTTATGTATGATGAAGTTACGGTTCGGCGTATTGGGATATAAATTTAATGTCTATTTTGGTTTTATTTGACTCATATTATCATTCCCCCAGCCGAAATTCGATCACGTTTCAGAGGCTATATTTCAGCTCATGTTCAATCTATGTTTGTGTAAATAGATTTTGAAACTTTTACGCGCCGTGTATTTCAGCAATTCATGACACTTGATCTATCCATATTTATTTATCTGCCTGAAAGAAAAACCATAATAATTTGGCGTTAAATTAGATTCTACATTTATACAGCCTATTTGATTTAGATCGTTTATGCATTTCTATCAATTTTTTTGCTTCAGTGCAAGTTATACTCTGTTATCCACCTTATGCAATATTAACAACAAATCCTGAATAGCAGTTTGCTTAACAATAATGAGCGAATGTGGCCTCCTTTTCAGATGACCTGTTATCAACCCAATAAATTTCGTAGCATAATTTAAATAAATAATTCGTTTTAAATTTAACTGTTATAATTTTCATATATATCCTATTTTATGCTGTGTTAATTCATGCCAGGGCTCCAAAATTAGCAGAATAAATTGCCTGCTAGAACAAGCTCTCATTGACATTATGTGATATGAAACAGCAAAATACTGTTTGTTGTTGTTTATTTAGATGAGGATTACGAATTTCGCATATAACAGCCGCACAAGTGCGTAATTCTTCTTCGATTTTTTTATTTGAAAAATACTTGGAAAAACACCTGATTTTAAGAGCGATTCTTAGACACAAAAGTGGCCATATGAAGTACGACATATAACAGTAGCGCTGAGTTCTGGCGAGATGAATGCGCCATTTTTTAACTTTGTTATACATACCTGCCTTATAATAAATGTTTACGTCCGTACATGATTTATTTTTAAAATTAAATTATACATGCATAAGAATGTCTGGGTAAAAAACCTATGTATGCATATAAGTCTGGATACAATAATATGTAAGCACTTACATAGAATTTAACACAAAATTATACATTAAGAGTATGAGGATAAAGTGAAGACCCGTGTAATTGTACATTGATTTAAATATAAATTAGGTGAGTACAGAATTGAAATAGTCTTTCTATCAGATTACATTGAGATTTAAGATTTGTTTGGACAATTTAAATGTCAGTTGAATGACATAGACGGCCGGAAATTTACGATGTTTATTTTGAAAAATATTATGCAATTGAAATTGTGCACAAATAAAGAAAATAATTGTGCAAAATTAACATAAATCGCTAACAACATATTGAGGTTGAGAAGATATGTTCTGCGAAGGAGATATATACAAAATTTTGAGAATGAAATCGATGGCTAAAAATAATATTTCAGAGTATCGTATTTCTCGGTCATTCATGCTCATTGATAAAAAAGGTGCCATGGAATATGATTTTACAAGAACTTTTTTGCATGCATTAAGTAAGTTAAAGATCCAATTGGAGAGGATGAAACATAAGTATAGTTGCAATTAAATATTTTGCTGAATGAAATCGAATAACAGTAAAAATGAAGCAGATAGTGAATAAATGTAGCATGAGAGTCAATAATACAAACGGACTGACCAAAATCAACACATCACTTGCACAGTAGAGGAAGGATTAAATTAACTATTGACATTAACGCCATACAACGTAAGCAATTTTTTTATCAACAAGACCAATAAATCCATATGTGAAGGGCGTAAATTGACTAAATAGACAATTCAATTTTTAGCATTTTCAGCATTCAATCATAATAACGGAATGAAAGCTAAAGACAACTAATTTAATACTAAACATGTTCAATATGCAAAGACGCAAAATAGCGCATAAGAGCTGTAGCAATAGTAACGAGTCTTCATCTGCAGTATTAAAAATAATCATGTTTAAAATTGTGCTGTAGACAACCAATTTACATTTAAATTAAATTTGAACATGGGAAAATTAGAATTATCCGCCGTTAAAAAGCACGTGGCAAAAAGCGTAACTAAGCACGAAATAGAAAACTGGAAGAACAGAAAAGAGTAGTCAAAATCAGAAATCTAGTGTATCAAATAAACCACAATCGAGTTCCACTCGCATAGAAATTATTAAACATTAAGGATCACTCCCAGCAAAATCGTAGGGAAATAAAATGACCATCAAAAAATGCTGGCGCTTAACAGATTATCGTATTGGATATGTGAAGTTACGTGATAAAATTAGCATTTTCTAAAGAAAACAAGTTTACTATGAACTGGACTATACAAAATAAACGGAAACCACTTTACATTCAATTAATGTAAAAATAATTTAAAATCACAAATAAACGTTTTGTTGTATCTGCAAGCGATTATATACATACATGCAAAATAGCAAGCCATGAAAATTTTAAAATTTAGTTATTTATACGTGTGAATATATTACTCTTCCTATTAGATTATGCAAGTTTAAAAAAAATCTCTTACGTAGCTAAATGTTTCGAAAAGTAATCCATTTGAAATTCGTGCAATATTTTAATAATTAGCTACTACACAATATAGTACTTCACATGTGAAAGTAAAGAGAACTTAATAATGGATGTCGGTAGCAAACAAGTAAAAAATGGTTCATAATTTTACAATCACGAGAATAACTATGCCATTATCGCAAACCTTTGATATGTTTAAAATACTGTGCAGTCGTCTTAAAGGTAAAAAAGTAATATAGAATAATTCAAGATATAAAACAATATTTTTCCATGCACGGAAAAATTATATCAAAATTTGAAGCACTTTTAACTCAGATTTTTCCAGAATTTTACGTAACGGTTTGCAGGTTACGTCACACTTTAAGATATACATTTATATCCACTGCAAACGTTTACATGTACTTCATGTTAACAAATGCACACATCGAACAAATCGGCTGTTGTGAGCTACACCAAATATATATATATATATATATATATATATATATATATACTATATATATATATATATATATATATATATATTTTATTATTAATAACAAAGCTATCAAAACAATAATGACCAGATCTGAGACATCACTTTGCAATACAGCGAGAATGGCCTTTACATGCAAACAGGCAAACACACACAAACTCAAACGCATACACACTTACCAACCAGCCAAACCAAGAAATAGAAGTAAAAGCGAGTCAGATTTGTTACCACCTAGCATAATCAATTGAAAACCCGGAATGTATATAAATGAATGATTGTAGAGCGATGATTAGTATTCACGAAATAAATGGCCTTTATCCACTTTGTTATTAATGTGTTTTTTCTTCCTAATTAGAAATATACTGTGTAATATTGAAAGGCAATGGATATTATATATATATATATATATATATATATATATATATATATATATATATATATATATATATATAATTTTAGTAGATGACACCTCATTACCAATCATAATACCATCCACGTAAAACCGGTGTCTCTATATATTTCCCAGATTCAAGTATAACGGGGTTCAACAAACCAGATGATATATTAAGCCGACCTAATTCTGATTTTGGATCAGGCGCAAAAGAGCTCCATTGCTTTGACTTACAGTCGCTTGTCATTTGGTCATGGTTCCATAATTCCTGAGCTGGTGAATTTTTTGCCGTTAGACAAAAGTCAATCAGATTAAAGGCCTTATTTTGCTTGCCCATTAGTTTACTTTGAAGTTTCGGGTTTCTTGTAAAAATTAAGCGCTGCAAAATTGACAAATAATCATTTTGACCATACCGTTGAATTGGAAAATTCATTAACCCGTTGTGCTCACTGCTGACCAATTTTCCGTACGCCAAATTTGTTGGTAGAAGCGTAAATTTGGCGGGGCCGATTTTTTTCTTCAGTTTTTCAAAGTAAAGGTAAATTTGCCATTCACCTGCCATAGTGGTATTCGTTTGCTTGTTCTGCTTTTGTACCTGACTGTTGCAATCACTAAGATAGGTGGTATTTAAGGCTACAACAGCCACTCTAAGCCTATCTTTCATTCCGGCAAGAATGCTGGTTAATTTATTTGTTTCGATGAAAAGTGTGTAAGGTTGGCTGCACTGTACACCTGATGGGTGGCGCAGTAGAACAGTAATATTATGCTTCTCGGTGGCTGTATATTGTTTGTCTGTGAAGTTTACGCGTATGGCAAACACCAAATCCATTTGACTGCCCTCAGGTATTAGCTGTAAGTAATTGTCATCCACGTTCTCCTTTTCATCATGTAGATGGGACACCTGAAAATGCATTAAACGGGATATTAATCTACCCTTATTGTTTTTTAACTTAGATTATAAGCTTCATTGTACAGTTGGACAAAAACAGGATGGAATTTTGAGAAATACGCAAAATATATCTCATATTACATTTTTAAAGTATAGAAAATAAGTTTATTGGTAATGTTTGCAAGTAAAACAAGTGAAAAATGAAAACGTAATTTAAACTATGCTATTGAATCATCAATTTGATTACAAGCATTTGAGCATATAAAATTAGTCTTCTTAGGTATTCTGCATTTGCTGCTTACATTAAATGGTGTTGGTTCCATGCACGTTTTCGGCCGCTATAGTGTTGGTTTGACGTACTGATACACAAACCATAGTCTTTTTAAAATTTACAGGCTCGGTATATATATATATATATATATATATATATATATATATATATATTATATTTGGTGAGTTGGCTTTAAAGTCGCATTGTCGAAGACCTGTTTTAAGGTTGGCTCTACAACTGCAGGTTTACACATTCGCATGCGAGATTACATTCCTCACCTAAACACACAGTAGGCATAGGGTGTAATACCGGCTCCCACTGATGAGTCGCCAGTAAGCACGAAACAAATCTGCACATGAGATTATATTTTCTGTTCATGCTGATTTTGATTTGTCCAGCTGGTCTATTTGAACTCATTGGTTACTAGATGTACACCACCTAATACATAATTTAATATAACAGGTGGACTGAGGATGTTTACTTAATTACGCTTATGTTGGCTTTGGTAATGCTTCCGGATCAAATGTAAACAAATGTCATTACAGAATGCAGAGAGGCCTTCCGTAAAATCTTAATTTTCCGATCTATGTGGTCTATCATGGCGACTGCCAAAGCATTTGGCTATAAATTATATCAAATAGCCGCAGCTCGAGCCCACGTATTGGCTGTTTGCTTTTTCTCATCTTCTTCCGATGACGCAACAACATAAACAGCATATTCTAAATCAGCTAGTCGGTACTCACAGACGATATCAAGTTCTGCTGTAACGAGATAGATTATTCTGTTCGTTACAGCATAGAAACTGTCTAACCGATATTTGCAGCCAAATAAAAAATATGCGACACAATTAGAGGTGCGGAAGCACACCCGCTTTTCCAAAACTTGTATATGAACTGCAGTTCGATCCTCGTTATTCAGATGCCCCTCGTTCTCTGATGCTTGTCATAAGAGTTTGAAACGCTTTAGTACGGCGACCGCCGGTAATTATGCTTCATTTTGCGACTGGTTAAAACCAATGGGATTTGTGCTTATTTTAAACTAGCAAACGCGATTTAAATAATTCTTATCAAAAAATGCGACATAAATGATTTTTTTAATTGTATTGTAACACGCGGCTCCGCGTTACAACCCAACGAAGTTCAATTTTGACAAATATAGTTTTCTTTAAGTTCACATAGGCTAATTATGGTTTTACACAGAATTTCTCGTAACTGTGATTTTAGCAACAATCTCTGTTAGTTTAAAGCAGTTTTAATTGAGATTTCTTGAACTGCAAATTTAATTGTAATTAATAGGGTTTTGATTACTAAAAATAAACACCCGTGTGCAATACGCCGGTAACATGCAGTGGATTTATGTGACTTAACGCTCAAAGCCAGGATTTACATATTTTGTGTGATCTAACAATTCCTGCATAATCATTAACAGTTCAATTAAGACTCTCAGGGTTTATATTTTGTGTATTTTTTAATCATTTATCCGAAACCCTACAGTTCAGTGGATTTATGTGATTTAACACGCAAAACCTACCGTACAGTGGATTACCGTGACAACACAAATCTTAGATTTATATTTTGTGCTTATTGTGAGTACTTTTATACGATTTTTATCTTTGCTTTGCAAAATTATGTTAAATTAAACAATGATATTTTTCTGAGCTTTCTCGCATCACCCTTCGGGAAAGGGCCAGGGATTAATCATGAGCGCGGATCGTAATAAAAGCTACCAGGTATTAGGTAGGAGGGCATAACCTCATTAAATACACAACTATCCCGCAGAACCTCTTACATTAACTACAAAACCTCCTACATTATGACGTATGAACGTTTGGCAAAACTTAGAACAGTTGCATAAATTTGAAGAAATAACACTTCATTGTAAATTGTTGGATCCTTTTACACAAAATAAAATAAGACAACATATTATGCATCCACAAGCAGTTGACACAGCATTATAGACCTAGAACATACTTGAAATTAGGTCAGGACACCATAATTAATGTTCAATTGCCAAAATATCATGCACTCCACCAAGATAAAAGTGGACGATTTATACCGACAAGATTCAACGTGGATCGTTAATTAATTTTAATCAAATTTTCGATCTTGTTATACTTGTGGCATAACTCGGAATTTCAACAGAATGGAAAATTTGAGCCATGCATCCCATATCTACCAAGATGTTGCCTAGATTGATCTAATACTTATTTCATTTTCTTCATAAATGTTTCCAAACCTAATAGTACTGTTAACCTTTGAGTCAAGCTCTGAGCAATCTTATGCCAAAATGCCAAGTAGATGAGATAATACTAATCATGAATAGATGGAAAAATCATCGAAACTCCCTACTCCTGCATCCTCAAAGTTTCCGCATTAAATTCGCACTGATACTTCTACAATAATCTTACTCTTAACGGAATTGATTCCCTACGGATTTTGCCCATTCTACTGGTTTAGCGAGCCTTTGATGAGACTGACATCCATGAGCACTTCATAAAATAGTAGCTTGTTAATCAATTCCATATAAAGTTTAAGGATGCAATTCATAACTTAACAAACCGATTGAATTTTTTTTGGTTTGATATTGCTCTAAAAACGCTTGATGGGTTTTTTTTTTAAATGGGTGGTATTTGTATTCCCGACGCAAAATGATCACTACCGCTTCGTCAGTCGTAGCATATACTACAAATAATTTACGTTGATTTTTTGTATAAAACTCGTTAGTAAAATTGGGACAGCATTGGACCACTACTAAAACAAATCAACTTTACTGAAAGCTAACGAGTTTGGCTGCAGTTCTTTTTACGTTTTTTGTCATTTTGCGCGTGTTAAAAAGCAGCGAGAGCTAGAAGAACTTGCAAAAAAAGCTCTGGCTCATATGTCCGGAATACAGATGTAAGTCTGCTCAAGTTTAAAATTGAAAGCGTTCTACGCTCCGTTAGGCCAGAAATCAGCTGAAGTTACCGGTGGCCAGCGAAAGCATAGGTCTATTGATACATATCTGCGCATTATTATTTATTTTTTACACAATAGTTCATGTATCTTATGAGCAGCTATATAACGATGCATTTGAACAATTTTACTGGACAAAATACTATGTCATATCGCTTTATTTAACACCTGTAGCACACGTGGTACGCTATGTTTTCAATTACATCTTAAAACAAAATGTAGTCAATCATAATACGATCAGTTTTCATTGTTACAACTGCATGATAAACGACAAATTGTTTTGTGCCAATAAGCCGTCGATCATGCTGCAAGAAAATGTTTAACACGGATGATATAATTTTAACAGCTGAATTCATTGCAATATATTTGCCTACAGCTTCATTACCTACACATACTGGATGTTTCCCATCAAATTTAACATACGCGAGTATACTAGGTGGGAGAGCCGCATATCTGGATGTCCATATCTTATATATGCCTTGCAGATTGGCCTTTGTAAGTCAGTTTCCAGTCATGCTCTGATCACGGGCATGGAATGAGTCCGTATTTGAGAATTAGAGCAATTTTGTTCTGTTAGTTCTATGAATAAATGAATATAGCTATACGTGAAACAGTTCGGCGAAAGAATCAACGACAATTAGCCAACGGTTTGATCTTCGATAGTCAGTTTGCCGTCGTACTCTGATGATGAACATGGAAGGTCGAAACGCGCCAGTGCGTTGCGGCTGGCGGTAGTTTTGGTTAAATAAAATTGGATTGGTGTTTACTTCAAGCTCGCAAACTTGATTTAAAGAATTAGCCAACTGTTTGAACATTGCTATAGGCCATAGACCTAATCTAATAATTTTTGCGACTTCATTTTATTCTGAAGCAGATTAGTTGAAAGCTAGTGGGTAACTAAAGTTTTTTGGAAAATTGTTGTGCCTTGAATTGCAATACACGACTATGTAGCTGTTAAGTTGTACAGGTTACAGACAGACATGCATAAAATCTTTAATCTTGACTATGAGCACAATTATTTGCATAACTAGCAGAAGAAATCCTTAAAGCGCAGTTAACTATATAAAAGCATTGCACGTTAACTTGCTCTGAACACAAAGTTTACTTTCCTAGCAATGCTACTACCTAAAACTATACAAAGAATTTCGGGTGACATAATAAAATTCGCACTGATCGATCAAATTTAAAATCATGTCCCAAGTTTTGGTATTTTAATAGGGTTTATTGCATAAAACATGCAAATCCTTTGATTTAAAACTGACAATTTATAAAGCAGAATATTATTTCATCCTCATTAGCCGTTTTTTCCGCGACATCAACGGGTGACCACAGACAATGCGGAATCTGATGGCGGAATAATTGATCGCCATTTATGATTAAATAAAGAGCAACAAATCGTGGATTAATAAGATGATCTTGTTGTCAATGAAGCAAAATGTATCGAGTTGAAATTCCGCCGGCTGTACGGGACGTTATTGTGTCATAGCTCGTGAGAACAAAAAAAACTGTCTGGTCATTTTTCTGTTTTTAAACGCCATTGCGCATATCCAGTCATGCAATAAGAATGTTACAGTATACGTAAAACATACATAAACTTCCATTGACAAATTAGGTCAAAATAAACCATCTTCAACCTAAGAATCATAAAAGCAAATGATGGCTGTAAGACCTACATAAAAATAAATAGCTTCATCAACGGATATTCCGCGGAGATTTTCATTAAACGCATTCGGGTTTATCCAAGCGCCCCAACTCGGCTCGATTAACATTTCCAGTTTGAATGGCTTAGGTTTGGTCCAATACTTTGAGAAACCGGTCATTGTTAGTCCAACTTCCAGTTGTATGATTATTTTTGGTCTCTGCTTGAAGTGCACTTCCATGAAGGTATCATTGATGCTTTTTGTGTAGTTGAACAGCGTAAATGCATTGATCGCAGTTCCCTCTGTAAGAACTGCATAAAATAAGCGGAAGCGTATCCTTAAATGCAAACATTAACAGAATTACACTAAATCGTTTAAAATAATTGCATAAGAATTTTGCGAAAATAATAAGGATTAAAAGTATATCATATAATTTAGGAAACACTTTAACAGTATAAACAGATTTATTAGCAAAATATATATGTATATTTATATTTATCTATTAATCTTGATCACATCACGATCTCAGCTGTCAAAAGCATTTTTAGACATTGGATTTCATAAACTGCCAAAGTCAGTCTCTATTGTATATTGCCCTAAAAATTATACGATTCCCATTCAATAGCCCAGTGTCTCAATTTAACTTATATATATATATATATATATATATATATATATATATATATATACACTTAATAATCAGCCTAAATAAGAAAAAGAATTTAAAACGAGTCCGATTAGTTGCTTACCACATTATTATATGGAAACCAAGGATGTATAAAAATAAAATATTGTAGAATGAAGTTTATTATTATCGAAATAAATGGCCATTATGCACTTTGTTATTAATAATTTTTCTTCCTAATAAAGAATATATATTTACTCAATTTTTACCATTCTGCTTTAATCCAATATCATTTCCTCACTTGGCTTGATGTTTATAATTTATCAAACTATCTAATCTTTAGTCTAAAACTGATATTAACTTATGTCAATTTGAGGTACCAGATGACCGAACATATAAAGCGGTATAAAGATAAATATGCGCGTGTCCACTGGTATGTTGGAGGAGTTTTACTACCTTTAAATAAATGACGGTGAGTTTGAGTCGAACATGCTGGAGAGCTGGCTAATACTTAGAATCTACAAAAATAAGGATGAAATCATGGTGAAGTAAAATAATTGTGCTTGTATTTTTCAATAATGCTTGTATATATGCCGAATTAAATTAAAAATTTAATATTCAAGTATTTCATGGATATAAATATTTTTATACATAATGTTGAGCAACTATTCTATAAAACAAAACAAATTACCGTTGTGCTGCATTTGCAAGGTTCCATTTGTCAAATGATGTATTCGTGTTTTGAAACGGTAGCCTTGCAGAAAGTGAGATGCAATTGCAATCAAAGCATTCTGCTTGAACTTATCTGACTCCAATGCACTGAAACAAAATGGATCCAGATAGTAATTCCAGTTTTCTGATTCTAGGATTCAATGCAAAAGTAATCAAGCAATTAACGTATTCTCAGAATCTTGCAGCTCGTGTCAACAGATCAAATATTAATGTAAATTATAGCGTTATTTTAAAGGTGTAAATTACTTCTGGAAATAAACAAGGCAATTAAGCTTGTTGTGCATATTTTCCACTTTAGAGTTTAACAGGATACATGCAATTTAATGAAAAGGTTTTAAACTAGAGTTACTTTTTTTGCGACCTGATGAATAGATTGTGATTCGCGTCTGCTTTAATTACACAATATTGGTTAAATGAATGACTAGTACCACTCGAGCAATCATTGATTGTTCAACCGTTTAACTTACATATATATTGAAGAAGTTGCAAAAATCCTTAGTTAGTAACTGCAAACACATTATGTAGCCGATATTTACAATCTCTTCATTGTTATGTGAGACAACTACAGTTGATAAGCAGATCTTAATTAGTTTATGTTATAAATGAGGTGAGGATTGATTTTCGTTATGAAATTTGTCGACTTTTTCGGATAACGACCTTGGAAGTTCTGAATGAGTCTTTACACACTACCTACGATAGTTTTTCTATGCTGTGCAATATTTTAGACATGCAAAATTTTTCTAATCAACATTTTATCAACACAGGCGCATTTAGTAATTGTATATTTAAATAAATGTGGTAATGTCTGCAATGAATGCTGTGTTCCTGACTGAATAGAAATAGTGCGATATTTATTTGTATTCAAGTAAAATTTCTGCAGGACAACAATTGACCGATTTTCTTACCTTATATTATCGTTGCAGTTGGATCCTCGACAGAGAAATTGTCGCTGTGCACTGATAAATACCATGAAAGTACGAAACGCGTCGGCACGTACGACTGACGGCAGTTTTGCTACGTTCTCCCATTGGATATATAACATTTGTGTGGTGTTTACCTCAAGTTCGCAAACCTGATCTGAATAATTGTAATTGCCACCTGCGAAATCAAAAGTTTTCCAAAATTAAGTGTAGTTAAATAATAAGAGGAGTACATCGCATTCTTCTGGGCCAATTAATAGCTATATTTATTTATTTTATGTGAGGTTTCGAAGTGCAATGACTTAATGTTGCAATGAGTGAAAACTGTTGACATATTAAAGTAATAAATGGATTTTCATATGACAAAAGCGATCATTTAAATCGTATTGTCAGATTTGCATAACAATGCTCTCTAATAATTTCCAGCCTCTAAATTGCAACGCGTATTGACGCAGATTGAACTACCTTCGAATTGAGTAACTGAGTTGCAACATAAACACATAGCATTTGCTAGAAATTTTTGGTCATTCACAATAATAGAATATGAAGTTAATCTAAGTGAATAATTTTTCAAATGATAAATAATTCGAATCGATGCTCATTTAAAATTAGCGAACCTGATTTTGATAAAATTTCACTGATAGTTTTTTATGCTGCTAGAATCTAATAAATAAATAAAATATAAATAAACTCAGCTCTATGATTTTTACATTTTCAGAAATTGGGATATTCTTTAATTAGTATCGTCTTTGATAAAATTTTATCAAACAGTCCCTTTCCATTTCTTATAGTTACCTTCATGCAGTTCATACTTATAATAAACTTAGTGTCAAAAATATTTACTGGCAGGCTAAATCATGCAAGCAATTGTTAATGATGATCACTGTAGCAAACGTTTGAATCTTGTAGATTATTAAAAGTAGCTTCAATATAGTTAAATTAATTTTATTTGTTACTACCGTGAAAGAGGTTTTGTATAAATCAATGATAATGCATTAATCAATTTTATTTTTTAGTTGCGGATTTGAGCTAAATTCAAATCCCATTTAATTTAACCCGTCGCACAAACAGCCAAACTACCGTCAGTTGAACGTATCGACGAGTTCAAACTTCTATTGCCATCACCAGAACACGATGGCAAACCAACAGGTAAGGATTAAAGTACAAGGTAATACAAAGTAAGAAAACCAAAAAACGAACAAAACTATGCTTTTCAGTAGTCCTGAATACATAGTATTTGTTGGAAATATAGGCTGCACGAAACAGAATAGCTGAGATATTCCACACCATTTTGTCATTTATTTTTTAATATATTCTGCCTGGTGTTTGCATTATATCTAAATTTTAAATATAACTGATCATTATACGCATTAATGGTTATTTTAATTTAAGTTCCGCAGTTTTATGAAAATATTACTATGCTGGTTTTTAGTATATATTGATGGTTAAGTTAAATGATATGTTTTCAAAAGAAGCCTTTTTCACATATAAATCATAAGTGAGGAATGATTATCAGCAAAGAAGTGGATTATAATCCATTCAAGAGAAAGATACATGTTTTAGTTGTCATTATATAATTAGCTGATATAAGACAATCATTTAAATATGTCTATTTGCATAACATTCGGATGAGACGATTATGAATAAAGGCATTTTAAAGTAATTGTCTGCATAAAATATTAGAATAATGGACTTAAAAATATAAATCTGAAGAGCTTGGAAGACTTACAAAGAGAGAGAGAGAGTCAGCGAAAATGGATATACACAAAAATATAATTGCAATTAAAATAAATGGAGTTATAAATAAATGCCAATTGTAGTATGTTCAGATAAAGCCATGTTCAGATATAAACCAAACGTTTATTGTTAGCGAATAGATTTTGCAGATTCTAAATTGAGAATTCAAGTAAAACCAGTAGGTCCTAAATATAAGACCAGAAAGGTTTTATATCCAAAGATCACTGTATACAAAACCAAAAGAAAAAGTGAAACATAAAAGTTGTGTATGAAATACAATTCAAAATCTCAGACATATAAGGAGAGAGCATAAGCTATATTAATGTAAGCAATAGAGAATAAAATAGACATGTCAAGACGGATATATCAAGAAATCGGATTTTACTTTGCATTTAAAGGAAACAAGCAATAAAATATACTGCAGAGGATCTAAACTGAATTGGAGAATTAATTCAATTAAGATCGATGTGTAATATCATGAAAGTATCGGCAGTTGAGAAAGCACTAGGCCCAGTGGTCAATAATGCGTTGTCTAATAGGAGGAAAAGAATATAAACTGAAACATATGAGCTTAGCAAACATTCAGCTTTATTTCGCCACAATTTTTTAATTAAAATTTCCACACACCTGAGCAAAATTCATCTTTGATTTTGGAGTCTATTTATTTAAATATAATTCCATAGGATTTTATTTAACTTAATAAGAATTCCGTTAATGATTTAATGAACATTCGGGCAGTGATAACAATAAATAAAATTAAGTTTGCGATCTTTATATAAACACCTGTCCTATTATGTACAAACATTTGTGAATATAAACTAAGTATTATATAATGCAGAATGTCAACTCATCCAGTAGGTCGGTTTTGGCCTTTTTTGGAACTCACTACGTAACGTCCAGAATTAGCCGCAGTCAAGGCGTGAACTTGCTCAAGTCTGTCTCAAAATCTGTTGCTCAATTTGAGTGGTTTGTTGAACTTTAACTCTTAAGTTATGCATTATGGGCTTCACTTAAAGTAAAGTCTAACCAAGTAGCGGTATTTAGCATAAAACTGAAAATTTTGTTTAGTATGTGGCAAGATGGCTAAAT
Organism: Eudiplozoon nipponicum; assembly: GCA_029291075.1. Classification (NCBI taxonomy): domain Eukaryota; kingdom Metazoa; phylum Platyhelminthes; class Monogenea; order Mazocraeidea; family Diplozoidae; genus Eudiplozoon; species Eudiplozoon nipponicum. The sequence continues at coordinate 57,699 of JAQBSW010001051.1, read as the reverse complement.
GGTTTGAACAGTTTATTCAGAAGTAGAAGTGGTGATTTCTCAGTAAGGAAAAAAAGGTATAATGGATGAATTTACATAACTAAATTAAAAAATTCTCAGTTTGTACTGAAAAATATATGAACATAATAGGACAGGTGTTTAGATCAAGATCGCAAACTTGATTTAATTAATTTTATTACCATCGGATAAACCAATGTTCATTAAATCATTTAAATATTTCATTCATTACCACGTCCCTAGGTAGCGTGGTTTCTGTTCTGTAATACCAGGTTTAGTTTAGTTAGCTGTAACTTTGTGTTTCAAAGTGTGCTATATGGGCCCCACAAAGGGGAAAGTCTAATTGAGAATCATTAGTTAGTATATAACTGAAAATTGTGTCTAGTACGCAGCAAGGTGGCTCAGTAGTTAGAACGACAGATTGCGAAGCAAATGCGCCCAATTTTGCGCTCTGTCCGAGGCAAATTCGTTACAGTGCGTGATGAGTTCCAAATAAGGAGAAAATCGGTCTACTGGAGGAAGCGCCTTATCTTCATTATAAAATGATTTGTCTTTACTGGCAAATGTATGAACATAAATGGACAGGTGTTTATTCCGATAAAGTTGTTCCGAATTTATGTTGTGCATAATCCATTACGACACAAGGTCTTTGCCCTGCATATACTACTTTTTTGCCTCTTTCTTCCTTTCATATTCTCTTATTAAAAAAACTTTTCTTAATTTAAATGGTTACTTTTAGCTCCTCAGTTTCATTCACTCATGAAAAGCTCAAAACATTTTATTGATGTTTATCATTTCGTAAAATTGCTGCCTAAAACCCTAACTTTTAAAATAATAAAAACTAAATTATTTTTATAATTACGGGATTTCATACTATTATAGTTGAAATTTAAAATTAATTTGAGTTCAAAATTGCATCAGAAATTTAACTTGAAGGAGAAATAATCAGATCAAAATAAATAAGATATTTAGGATATATGTTTGAGTCTAAAATATAGGAGAAGAACCGTTAAAAGTACCCTAACAATTTTATTTAGATAAAATGTTTATTCTCGAAGTGATTGGTAAATTGACTAAATAAATGTTATTAATCGTTATCTCTTTTTATTTTAACGTAACTTCGATACGCATATATTTAAAAGTAATTTTGTATGTAGATACAAATTTGAATTTGTTTATGCGTACTCATGTTAATGTGTATTCTATTTTCCAGCCTATAAAGCGCACTTCAAAAAAGTAATTCACCATACAAATCGGCAATGCATCTCGTAATCCAATGCGCCTTCAGAGAGAAACCTTGTGTGAAAAGAATATTGTAAATAGCTGAAATACTACAAGGTACTATTCCATTCTATTGTATTGTAATTCATTATAAACCTTAATAAGATTCACAATAAAGACCACCGGCATTTATTATTTCTGTGTTTTTCTATTAACGTAAATTGTAGATTTTACCTCTTAACTGTAGGTATCTACCTAACTAAATTTTGTATCATTATTTTATTACATACGATTCATAAATGCGTAAATACATAAATAAATTTGCTCAATACATTAATATATAACTATTTAATTTTGTTGAAAAAATGTATGTGCGTATTACAGCAGTGTCGTTATTGATATATTATACGAAATACTCGTCATTTTCTGCTGAGCCTTATGTAAAGAATGGACCCTTTAATAGAGCGTGCACTTTATACACCATTGCGCTCTATGTTCCGGAAACTATGGTTTATATTATTGTACCGAATATTTTTATTGAAACAATATAAGAAAAAAATAGTCTAACAACTACGTATAATGTGTTGCGCACCTAGTAATATATTAGTGCAATTATGACCAGAAGGATAAATCAAAGACAGCATGGACGGAAAGTAAAATCTCGTGCACATTCATTTCGTGCTTACTGGCGACTCATCAGAAGGAGCCGGTATTACGTCCTTTAACCACTATATATTACATTCCTCACCAAAACATATAATGGATAAAAGGCGTAATGCCGGTTCCTACAGCCGAATCGACAGTTAGCACGAAACGAATGTTCACGAGATTATACTTTCCGTTCATGCTGTCTTTGGTTTATCCTTCTGGTCACAACTGAACTAATTTGTTACTATATGCGCAACACCTAATATCTAATTGCGCATCTTTATTAGTTTTCCGCCAGAAATAGTATCTAAATAGACTAAGAGAGGGAGTTAATTGTGCTTTTTTATGTAATTTCTTTGTTCTTTAATCTGGTGTGCCGAGATACCTCTGATAATTTTTTCGGAACATAAGGCACGAAAGGTTATGCCTAAAATTAGGACCACAAATTTCATAAACGAATTATACAAAAGCGGCAATTATTTGTGCAATAAAAAATGTTTTAGAAAAATTAATTTCGTTTAATGTTTCAATAACAGGCTTCATTAGTTTGGTAATATTTCTGCACTTAAATCGCCATAAAAAAACAATTTAAAATTGTGTAAATATTTGTTTTCTTACTAATCACGGGATACTTGTGAACACTTGAACTGATAATATTGACTATACGAAGGTCAACCTCTGATTTCACTTTTCTAGCAATGTACTCATACGACACAGAACTTTTAAGCAGTTTCTTCACATCTTGACCGAAGAAAGTTAATGGAGAACACCCTTCCATGTCAGCGATTTTACCGCGCTTGTCTGTGCATCCAGCAGGTTTTTGCCAATTAATATAATGCCCATTGACTGCGGTCAGTAAACCACAAAATGGACCATTATAGGCGAGAATCGCGTAGTATTCCTTAGCAATAATAGAAATTAAATAAAAAGAATTTGACTTTAAATTATGCCATGTTAATATGTAGATAAAAACAGATAGTTTAAAACTTTAGAGTATGAATCTCGCCAGCAAGAATTGCCTTCCCATTTTGTCCAGCATGTCGTAAATTATCTTAATTTTGATTAGAAAGAAGGCTATTTTTTTGTTTTTAAATTGGATGAGTCGGGTATTTATCAACCAGTAGTTTTTATATTTCATAGATTTTCAAAACTTAACATTTACTTTCATTTATTTCTACTAGCCTATTTGGTTTCATGCGATACAAATATACAAACGTTTAGAGAACCTCGTAATCACTTCAGATTGCAGTGGTATGATTGTAGCAATAGTCACCTTAGAGACTAACAAAGCACCAAGGGTCCCATAATGGGCTAGCATTAATTCAACAGAAAGTCCTCGCAGAATCACCCGTATTAGAACGAAGCCGTCTGAACAATGATGGAAGGAGACTATGAGCTGAAGTGAACATAAAATAATTAATTCATTTTACCCTTCCTGTGTGCAAAAACAAGAAATTCTTTAGATAAAAAAAATATTTCTTTCGCATTGTCTTATCAAATATCTCATAATGAATATATCTTTATGCATAAATTGGAAAGCCAAACAAGATAGAAATATGTGAATATAGAGTGAATGTGAAAAACGAAAACGAATCAAATCGCGTTCGTCACATCCAGTTAACGCGATTTCATTGGTTTCCGTTTTTCACACTCTGTCTATGTTCACATATTTCTATCTTGTTTTGCTATCCAATTTATATATAAAGATATATTCATTATTAGATATTTGAGAAGACAATGCGAAAGAAATGTTTCTTATATCTGATAAAATTTCTTTTTGTTGTCGCACACAGGAAGGGTACAATGCATTTTATTAAAGCTCGCATTTCAAAAAAAAATTATTTGGAATTTTGTTCTACTAAATCTAAACTCTTTAACCGAGCAAAATCTTATACATACATGATTAAAAATAATTTTTTTTGAAATTTACAAACAGCTACTGATGTGTTGGAAACGTTAATTATAGGACTGATTGCACAAATGAACAATTTGACTTCAGAATTAGGCATAATTAAGTCTCAACTGGATGATACATTATTAATAAATTCGGATGGAATCCGCAATATTGACCCAACCAATATAGGTGGACACAATAATGAACTTCTGCTAATTGCGCCGGAGACTGAAAATCAAAATTAAATGTTCACAAAAGACACAAATCTCATTTTAATGAATCCGGAAGTAAATACTGTATTTGATTTCTATTTTACGCAAAACTTGTACTGATTTAACAAATATCCTTTGACATTTTGCGGAGTGCTAGCTTCACATGTTGCCAGTCCGTGATTTGCGTTCGTGTGTTGACGCTTTGCACTGTCAGTTTTACAAAGATCCGATTGATCCCCGTTTCCAAGTACGCATCTTTTTCTGCTCGAAGAGTTGTACTCAGTATTCAAACAGTTTTTTATTATTCTATCTTTTTATCAATGCCGCGTTTTGCGTACGCGGGTAGTAGCTGTACACGGGCAGTTACACAAAGATCCGATTTGTCACTATTTCCAATTTTGTTTTGTCTTTGATCGGGTTGACTCATTTTTACTTCAATTGGAAATGCGGTTCTATCATATCTTTGTTTACTGGCGACGTTTCGGTGCCTACTTTCCAGCACCATCATCAGGCAACACAACACTGATCACAATAGCAGATTTAAGCAAATGTGGTAACCTCGTTCCAAAACTAATCTGAATGCTTACACACCGCAAAATATTGAGTTTAAATCCTATTATTCTATCTGTTATTTATCTTTCAATTTCACATTTTCACATGTATTTTGTATGATTAAGAATTAAAATCGTCGTTTTACAACTAACGTTAATTTCAGCATAAAGTTTGGAATTATCATATTTTTATATGTTGGTATTCCACACTGTTACATCTAGAATTTAAAGATCAGTAAATTAATTTTTTCTGTCCCACTTTGAAAAAATATTACGATATAATAATAGACGTATCTGTCAAGAAATAGCTTAAAATGACACGAATTAATTCTAAGACAACAATTAGCTTTTTCTTGTGCCAAAAAATAAAATTGATCGCACCAAAATCGTTCCTCATTACGATAATCGTCAAAACTCATAAGGTTTGTTAATGATCAAGATATCAATCAAGTTTTAAATGATTCGTAGTGGAAAAATTTTATTTCAAAAAATCAATAGTAATTGCCATTTAATTATAGATTTATTTTACTCAAACACCCATCTAAACTTACTTACCTGGCATTTTTTTGAAATGAACAATTTGTTCCCATCACCTGTTCTTAATTTAACTCCGAAAGTTTCAGTTACCGGTTACGAAAATCATTCCCAACTGAACGTACATCCCAAAAACAATTTGACAATCATTAAATCAAATGGTATATTTAGTTAAAATTGTTTCTTTTATGCTTATTTGTAGATCTCTTATTCATAATTGTCTTTTTAATAGTTAGGTGTGTACATTCATCGAGTATTCAAAGTATCCTTCCACATTCCTTTTGTAGATACCTCTTCTAAAAACTTCATGAAGGAAAGTAAGTGTAAGAGATTAATCAACGTGTGTAAATAGGAATTGTCATTTATCACTCCAATTAAAATGGGATGAGTTATATCTGCCCAGTTAATGAATAAGTATCTGATTACTTCTCCGTCACAAGCAAACGCCCGCACAAATGCATATACATATTTACATGGAGTACGCTTATCTAGTGAATCAATAAATGTTGCTAGATCACTGTAAAGTCACTTGGATAAGTTTACACGTGCAACAACTGTTTACTTTTCAATCCAAAACAAACAAGAGCATATACGCACTGGCATGGCTTACGCTTATCTTGTAAAGCATCAGTAGGTTTCATTAGTTCACTTTTATTACATTTCGATAAATGTACACATGCACGCGCATACACACATTTAAAAATAAGTATAAATAAAACGGTTTAAACTAAATTTAATAATTGACTTAATATTTGGAATGTTATAAGTGAGATATGCGTTTCGGTTTATAATGGTTTCTGAAACAGAAAACAGAAATATTCGGAGAAAAATGGAAGAAAGTGGATGCAAACAACCTACTGGGTACAACGCAAAATGTTTCGTTAGGAGCATATTTATGGGTCATATACGGTCTCACGTCAGTTTTGTTTAATAGCAGATATCTTAAAATCAAGAAGCAATTAGTACGACGAGTGGAAAATATTCTTTTTATTAAAATCGATTTAAAACATTGGGTAATACCTTATTTTTTCAAAATTTGAATTGCAATTTCATTTAAAGGCTAAATGGAGATCTCTTTAATAAGAAACCACTTTGAACATAATAAACACGTTGATGCACGATATACAGAAGCGCAAATATGTATTGATTATCGAGAAACTTAATATAAGTTCTCTTTTGCTTTCCTTTTTAAACGCGGATAATTTTTAATGTATATAGGATTTTACTTATATCACGTGTAATACGGAGATAAAAATGTCAAGATCAGATATGACAGGAAGTTAGCAAATTTGAGCCTCTCTAAACAGACCGTAGATAAGGATAGTCCTAGGGTAACTAATCGAGTAGTATATATTTCTATAACACAGCTTAATGCGAATCAGCTGGAAATGATTTATCGTAGTTTTGGTACAGCTATCAAAATTGGGAAATGACCAAACCATGCAAACATTAATGAGGCTTTTAAAGCAACGTAATTACACGCCAACAAAGATGACGCTATGTTTGATTTAGACAGAGCCAAAACGGTGTTAATACACAACGAGGAAAAATGTAAGCTAAATTTTGAAATAAAGTGTCTCAGAAAAAGGTAATAGCAAATAATGTGAAAAGTTTGAAGGCAGACAATAGAGGAGCAACGGTTCTGATGAGTCAATCAGATTATAATGATGAAATGTATGAAAAACGAGACGATATAGAAGTATACGTTAAAATCCGTAAGAATCCCAAGGATAAGTTTCATGGAAAAGTTAAATCATTGGTTACAACATGATTGCTAAGAGTAAATTAGATCATATACATGCTAACACTCTCAAACAAGGAAACATATATTTGCGTCCATAGTGCACGGTTTAGTACGGGTAAATGCGCCAGGTAAACCTTTGAATATTATTTTTAATGTCCATCACACCCCAAGATATAAAATATCGCACTTACTATGTCAGTGAATTAGGAAATATTTTTACTAATGATAAAAAAATTGATGAATTCAAACCATTTGGCTAAGATTTTCAATGCATGTGATCTGAATGAAATATATAGATTGGCGAGTTTTGATGTGGTGTCAATGTACACCAGTACGCCAGTATCCAAAGCACTGGGCTGTTCTGAGCCTTCCCAGTTGTATTACTCAGTATAATTAGAGGAACTTTATTAACAAAAAGAAATGTTATGGAGATGATGTCTTCTACTTCTTTTATATTTAGGAATGAATTTTATAGTGGGACAACTAAATTCAGTTCCATCTGCAAATACCTTAATGCATTACATGGAGAAATATCTCTTAGATATGACTTCCCTAATTCAAAATGGTATGCAAGATTCTTAAATGACATGAGTTATTTGAAATTATGTGAAGGATGAACTGATTAATTTTTTAAACTTAGCCAATCAAACTAGACTATTGAAACTTACGAATGAAAATAAACCCTGTGGCAAATTATCATTTTTAAATGTCATATTAATTAAAAATTTTACAATATTACAAAGAGATGTTTATAGAAAAGATACTTAATCAGGTATCTTTCACAATTTCCTTTGAACTCATCCTTATTGAATGAAAATTGGTATCTTAATTTCGATGACTATTAGAAGCTTGAGAGCAACAGATACCAAACAAAGTGAGATTGAATTAGGTAGACTACGAGTAATATTCATTGCTAATTTGTACCATTTAAAATTAAAAGAAGAAATTTGGATGAGTGTCATAATTAAATTTAATCATAATTAAAAATACTTGATGTTAGATAAAAGTAAAGAGGATCGAAGGGTCTTTGTTATACCTGACTTCTAACTAAGTTGGAAAATAAAAAAAATTTAGAATTGACATAAAGAATAAGTGCCATTTAAAAATGAACCTTTATACTAGGCACTACACGTCCCAACCACAAGTACTAAATTGAAACGGTAGATACATCAGGAGTGTACAAAATTCCATTTAACGACCGTAACCTCATTCATCAATTCAGTAACACACGTGCATCTAATAAATATGTAGCTATTTATTTCTCAGTATTAACCAAACCTCCACAAACACACACTGAAGTGGCGTAAGCTTATCTAGAGAATCGTCAGATGTAAGAAATCTTTAATTTCATTTAGATGCGCGTACACATTCAGAACATGATTACCTTCCAATCCAAAACAAAAGAGAGCACATATATAAAAGAATAGCGTACGCTTATCTAGTTAAACGTTATTAGGTGTTCTTATATCACTGTAATTTAATTTCGATGATCGTACACATTCAGACATGTACACACATACTTGACACATACTTACCTAGAGAAAGACTGTTATGATTAAGAGATCTACCGATAAGTATAAATGAAACAGGTTAAACTAAATTAGACACTTGACTTAATGATTATCAAATTATTCATGGGACGTGCAACAATGGCCAGTTGTTTAATGTATTCCATGTCGCGCAACATATCGTGTTACAAAATGCATTAAAAGTTTTGAAAAACGCTACTTACATAAGAAAACATATCTTGAGATTGATAATTCAAAATGGATAAAACTATAAAGTTGACGAATCTTGATAAAAAAATTAAAAATCGTAGTAAATTAACTGAAATTTTCATCTTACAGATAAAAATATAATTATCTTCTTAATTGATTTAGCACTGAATTGCAGACATATCTCATTTTTCCTATATTCTTAAAAGAAATTAAATTGAAATCAACAATTAAAATTTAATCTATGTAATAATGCCTAAACAAGATAAGCATAAAGTCAATTAAATGAAGAATTTCATTACATTCACTAAAAAAATGAACAAAGCTTACTTTAGACTAAATTTAATGCAAATTGGAAATTGTTGAGCTATCAGCTTGATTAACCAGGTACGTCTGTTTGTGAGAAAGTGACAGATTTAACAGCAGATAATTTTTCCTTTTCTTCAAAAAATAGTTTAAAATGCAACCACTTCCCAAGGCATTGTCATCATCAAATGCATCTTTTAATTTCAGCAAAAAATTGATTAATAAATGCTTTAATGAAAATTCACCTTTAGCATCATAACAATTTAAGACAAAAAGCTAATAGCAAGCACTTCATAAAAATTTAAAATTAGCAATGAGCTTGACTAGTACTGATCAAATTCAGAGCTTAGGCAAGTGAATGGCGAAGCAAATTTGGCATGCATATAAATGTACTTTAAAGCTTTCTATTTATTTTATAATTATGCTATCGATTATTGAACTTGCCTGTATTTATAATTGAAGATTCCACATACAAAAGAAGCAATTTCTTAGTTTCAACGTGGAATTTAACAAATCGATATACTGCCTAGTGTAATTTATTGTCCTCACATAACCATGGATATAACCGAAAGCCTTCTTTGGGTTCTGTGGTAACGAAGTGTCCATTTCAATGAGAGCTGTAGGCATTTTGTGTTCAAGGCGGGATGTCTTAACATTTGATTAATACATTTATTTCTTAATATGGCCCTAGCTAATGAAGAATATGCGATGATATAATTTTTAGATTTATTATAATTGAATTATATGTTCTAATATCAACCACATCGTATTTACTACTCTCAATGGAAAGATCTAACATTACCACAAATACCATATTATACAGATTTGCTATATAAACTAAACATCATATAAGGTAGCAAAAGGAATTCTTCCGGTAAACCGGCTTCGTCCTAATTGGAGTCTCTTCGAGTACTGTCCAAAAATTTTGATGTGGGCAGGGCTCGAACCAGGGCACTTTAGTTTCTATAATGAGAGATTGAGTCTGACTAATTGGAAATTTATGTCAAAGGCTATCAAAAAATAAATAGATATATGACAGATATTTGTGGGTAGTGCGTGTGTTTGGTTGGCTTAGTAGATTCAATCACAGACTTCAATGATTAGAGTCGCAACAAGTCATGAACGATTAGTTTCACAGATAGTCATTTTTGCAGCGGCACCAAACGAATTTTCCTTTTTAACGAAGTTTTGTATTATATCTTAAAACTGCTTTTAAAAATCAAACTTAAAATTCCAATTATTTAAATATTGTTAAAGCGAAATGGGACATATTTTCATTTTATCCAATGGTACCTGAATAAGTGCATTCCACTTAGAGTTGTAATGTACAGTTAAATTCCATTAAAATGATTGCTTCTATGGACAACACCAAAACAAATATAAAAAATAGACCATTAACTTCCTGCGTAAAACTTATTTGTGAAATCTTCCACTTATTCAGTAAACACGAAAAGCATAATTTATATTATGGCACGGAGCCTATCATCAAACGTTTACGATATTATTCGCCATTATTTATGAAACAAGCAATAAGCACAAATGATATTTTGCTTATTTGATTTATAGGTCTTTATATGTACAACATTTTCTATATAACTGTAGGACTGGTTGATATGATTGAACATCAAAAATTAGAAACTGCAAAAAGATGAATCCACGGTATGAAATTGTTATAATACTAAATATTTCAACGCTGCAAATTAAATGATTTATCTCACCCATTAAAATAATGAAGGATTCCATAGGAATACGTGTCTTAATTAAACTCATTGTATCCTTTGCAAGAGTAGAATTAAAGGTAGTTTTAATCAGACTTACGAAATTTTCACTTCTTATAATGATATCAAGTTTCTTAAAATGAATATATATATATATATATATATATATATATATATATATATATATATATATATATGGAATGCGAGTCTTAATAAAATTCATAGTATATTTTCCCTATGCAAAATGTAAAGGAAATTTCGTCAGGTACACGAACTGCCTTTTCTCATATTCTTCTCAAGTATCTACAAATGAACATCTCTTGTTTCGCCTTTCAAATTAAAGAGATTTTAATTGGGAGATATATGAGAAGAATATGAGAAAAAAGCGGATTTTTTCATCTAATGAAATTCTTTTGTCTCTTTGCATATGGAAAGGGTTCTATAATATATATATATATATATATATATATATATATATATATATATATATATATATATATATATATCAAACACGCATACACACAAACACAAACGCATACACACTTACCAACTAGCGAAAACAAGAAACAGAAGTAAAAACGAGTCAGATTTGTTACCACTAACATAATCAATAGAAAACCCAAAATGCATAAATATGTAGGATTTTATAAGAGATGATTAGTATTCACGAAATAAATGGCCTTTATCCACTTTGTTATTAATGTTTTCTTTCTTCCTAATTAGAAATATACTGTGTAACATTAAAAGGCATGGACATTATATATATATATATTCATTGTACCCTTCCTGTGTGCAAAAACAAAAAGAAATTTTATCAGATACAAGAAAATTTTCTTTCTCATGGTCTTCTCAAATATCTACTCATGAATATATCTTTATATATAAATTGGAAAACAAAACAAGATAGAAATATGTGAACAAAGAGAGTGTGAAAAATAGAAACCAATCAAATTGCGTGCGTCACATCCAGTTCAAGCTCAATGCTTGTACGTGCTTCTTCTGCTTACATAAATCCGGCTGCAATTTGTTTATCCATAAGGCTTCGTATGTGGCTAGCTCCCTTTTGTTTTTGCATTTAGTAATTACTTTGAATGCTACGTCTGGAGAACATACGTGCGATGTTTCGATGATGTGTTGCGCAATAGCAGACGTGTATTCACCATTTGATTTAAAACAGGCGTTCAAGTTGCAATGTTCTCTCATTCGAGTAATTAACCGTCTGGTCGATCGGCCTACGTAAGTTGATCGACAACTTGCGCATGTATATTGGTAAATAATATTTGATATCGACATTAACGGCTGTTTCTCTTTGATTGCTGGTAAAGGCAAGTGTGTTACCCTAAATAACACTCGTAGTTTGGCTGCATTAAATGTGCGTGTCAATGCTGCTTCAACTTTCTTTTGTGCCATTCGGGAAACTGCATCCCCCTTAAATGGGATGTTTAGGTAGACTGTTTTCTTTTCTGGCCCATAATACGTCTGTTTCTGGTTAACTCCCCTTTTAATAATTGATTCAATTAATTGTCTGGGATAGCCATTAGACATTAAATCGTTAATTGCTTTATTATATTCATTTTCTTTAGAATCTTGACTAACCAACCTGTCAATTCTTGAAAAGCAACCACGAACTGTTGATAATTTATATTGAAATGGCACAAAACTGCTGTAATGCAAATACTGTGCAGACCATGTTGGTTTATGGTAAATTGTTCTGTTTAATTTACCATTAGTTTCTTTCTTTAATAGTACATCTAGGAAAGGCAGACAGTCATCTTTCTCGTGCTCTGACGTGAAACCGATATTCTTATGTGCTTTGTTGAAACTTTGAAGCAATGTTCGTGATTGCGACCTGTTTTTAAGTACAAGAAATATATCATCCACGTACCGTATATATTGAGCACATTTACTTATGTCACTCTTTAATGATGTATTTTCTAGGTGCCCTAGAAAAATCTCAGCCAACACTGGAGATAAGGGGCTTCCCATTGCGACACCATCAGTCTGTTTGTAGATGTTTCCATTAAAACGAAATCGTACGTCTTTCGTGCATAATAAGATAAGCTTGCGTAGAGTTTGACCTGGCACCGGCGATGGTAATATATCGTGTTCTACCGCTTTGACTATAATGTCAATGGTTTCATCAATTGGAACATTTGTAAACAAAGACGTAACATCAAAAGATACCATAATCTTGTTTTGAACATTTATATCTTGAATTTTGTTTACAAACTCAAACGAATCGGCAACCGGATGATTACCTAGTAGTTTACGTAATGGTTGATGTAAACGAACTAGCCATTTACCTAGTGCATGCAACAGAGAATTTACCATTGATAAAATTGGCCTCATAGGACAACCTCTTTTGTGTGTTTTGGTAATCCGTACATTATTGGTGTAGATGATCCAACTGGCTTGAGCTTCTGTGCAGTGGCCTCATCAATAAAACCGGCATCTGTCAAAATCTTAATTTCATTTATTACTTTGCGCTCCACCTTGTCTATTTCATCTGATTTATCGTCTAGACGTGTGAATTTTGTATTGTCATTTAACACGTTTTCCATCTTTTGTACGTAGTCAGATTTGTCCATTATAACTGCGCTCTTTCCTTTATCAGCGCGTAGTATTTTGATGTCTGCATTTCTGCTGATATTTCTAAGTGCATTTAGATGCTACTTTGTCAACGCATGCTTTTCTGCGCATTTAGACGATTTCAGGTGTGAAGCCTGATCAACTAGTGTAGCCTTGAACTACGAGTGTTATTTAGGGTAACACACTTGCCTTTACCAGCAATCAAAGAGAAACAGCCGTTAATGTCGATATCAAATATTATTTACCAATATACATGCGCAAGTTGTCGATTAACTTACGTAGGCCGATCGACCAGACGATTAATTACTCGAATGAGAGAACATTGCAACTTGAACGCCTGTTTTAAATCAAATGGTGAATACACGTCTGCTATTGCGCAACACATCATCGAAACATCGCACGTATGTTCTCCAGACGTAGCATTCAAAGTAATTACTAAATGCAAAAACAAAAGGGAGCTAGCCACATACGAAGCCTTATGGATAAACAAATTGCAGCCGGATTTATGTAAGCAGAAGAAGCACGTACAAGCATTGAGCTTGAACTGGATGTGACGCACGCAATTTGATTGGTTTCTATTTTCCACACTCTCTTTGTTCACATATTTCTATCTTGTTTTGTTTTCCAATTTATATATAAAGATATGTTCATGAGTAGATATTTGAGAAGACCATGAGAAAGAAAATTTTCTTATATCTGATAAAATTTCTTTTTGTTTTTGCACACAGGAAGGGTACAATGAATTTTATTAAAGCTCGTATTTCAAAAGAATATATATATATATATATTATATATATATATATATATATATATATATATATATATATATATATTGGAAAGCAAAACAAGACAGAAAATGTAAACTTAAAGATAATGCGAACAAAGAGAACTACCGCGTATACATCCAATTCAGGCTTAAAGCCCGAACATAATTTTTTTCTTGCATAAATTCTGCTGCGATTTTTTCATCCATAAGGCATCGTATGCGGCTAACACATATTTGTTAATGCATTTAGTAATATTTTAAATGCTCTGTTTGGAGAATATTCGGTGAGGTGTCAACGATATGTTGCGCAATAGTATTCCTGTATTAGCTGTTTGATTTGAAACAGGCGTTTAGGTGGCAATGTTATTTTATTCGATTTATTAACTAGCCTCCACAATCTGTCATTATAGAACATGCAAGACATACCTTGAGGAGGTTATGTTGCATTAAAGTATTATTAAAAGAGCATATTATATAGTATAATATGAAATAAACTTTACTTGAGATAGAATATTAAAAACCTCAAATCGACCTGCCCGCTCTAATTGAGCACTAATGAAAAAGTTTCCAGGGTTTCCAGGAACGATGCAAAAGTTTCAGATTCTTGAATCTTATTCAGAATACCACCCGATTCGTGCTCAAAGGGCAAGTTTCAGTTATATACAAAAATATTTTTTATTTTATTTATTTCCGATATATAATTTTTCAGTATTAAATAAAAGAAGATAGTAGTGACTGTTGATCATTAATTAAATAATTTTTATCCTTTCTGGTCACTCATTGTGTACTTGCAAGAATGGCTCTGGCCAGAGCATGAGTAAGGACGTAATTGCTTCAGAGTCTCGCTGCTCATCAGCTTATCTTTCCACCCTAATCAATAAACGCTCGAATTTTAGTTGTCGAGCAGACACCAGAACACAGGGTTCAATTATATGGAAGTAAAGTAGAATTCCATGGTTAAAAAAAATTAGTTTTCAAGTTAATAATAAATATTGTCAGGGACAGAAAATTGAATTCATAAAGAGGGTCAGTTTTCAAGTTCACATTTGTCAATCATCAATTAATTCCAGATTTCCTTTGAGTGCAGCTTTTACAAGGCACAGCTGCTACAATGATGGGCAGCTCATCCACATCGACACACTTGACCCGCCCTACTTGCAATTATCAGTTTGTAGCAACTTGAGTTTATTTCATGTTTTTGTTCAGCTGGATCATATTTGCATTTCTTTGAACTAAATTTGTAACTAGCCAGCTCAAATCTTTTACGAGAGATCTGGTACAATGTCAAACGAGTAAGTGATATTAAATTGAGGTATACTGACATGATTTGATTATGAATATTTTACCCATATTAAGTAATCATTGCACAGGATTGAAGATAAAAATGATCGAATTGACCGTTTACTTCATAAAATACTCTATGTATTACTATTAAAATTTGCTGCGGTCCGAGTTTAAGCTACAGTGTATTTGTTTCAACGACACGTGAATGATCCACAATGCTGTGAACTACACAGCTTGGAATTATACAACAACTTCCTTTTTTGTCAAAAATTCCCTTCAGCTGGATCATATTCGGCATCGTTATTGTTCTAAGTTTGCGACTAGTCCCCCTCCCCAGTCCGTCATTGTTTAACAAATGCACAAACTTTTATTAAACCTCATTTTACCAGATTGCATATATATTATGTTTTTTTCTATTTACGAAAAATAATCGTGAATTCTGAAATAGCATAATGACCTGATTATACTAAATGAATTTAAGATTTAATGGGAATAATATTGATATTCGCATGTAGAAATATGAAAAAAATTTATTAGATATTTATTGAAAAAATAAGAAGGAAATGATTTTCATATATAATAAAATCTTTAGTTATCTTTGAATATCTGAATAACACAACAATATTATATAATGATATTATATATATATATATATATATATATATAATATTATTTTATAATATTATAATAAACAAATTATTCCTATTATCCAAATGACCTGCATTTGATTTACGGAATAATATGATACATTTTCAACTTAAACAAATGTTTACATATAAATCTGGTGTCCACATTGTAATTAATCTTTCCATAAAATTCCGGTCATTTAAATTATCATAGTTGCGCAAGTGCGATATGCTTCAAAGATTATTAAGCTAAGAAGTATTTATTCGATTATTAAGGCCAGTTCACGAAAAAGTGCTGAGACGTAACACAAGGGCATCGCCTTCTTTTCAAATTCGGACGAAACCATTGTAGAACTTGACATAAGTTGATCAATGTGAGGAATATAAATCATTTAAAAATCGTAACAATGATATGCAATTGAGCATAAGCAGAATAAGATTTGAAAAATTAACTTTTCTCGAGTGAATGGTTCAATAACACATGCATTTTTGAGTGTTTAAATTGTTATTGTAAACAAAGGCCATATCAATCAGCCAACAAGATGTGTGTTGATAAAGCAGTGAGCGAGTAATTATGAGTAGTAATACCCTGAGTAAGTTATAACGTGTAACTGTTTTAACTTCACCTATGTTGATTAATAAAAATGGTGTTGTAGAATTGAGGAATCACTGCCAACGCAATGTATAAGATTTCATAAGCAAAAGTCTTCCATGAACACAGGTGTTTCCACATAAACCTAGATTAGAAATGATGAAATTTAAGGCCAAATTAAGGAAACGTTGTAAATATATTATTTTTTGACATCAAACCAAATAGAATTTCATTTGACCTGGAAGACATCCATCACATTACACTGAAATATTTGGATCGCTCGTAAACTATTTATTGCATCGTTTATTTGACACAAATGCTCTTTAGCTTGACAAGAACCAGAAACTGTTACAGAGTAACATTAAACAAAAGGTCAACAGTATTCTGTTCCGCTACATGAATTGAAATCTCGTGGATAAAATTTGAGATCTTGGGTCATGGAGACTTGATGAATAAATCATCGCCATGGTTAAAATAATAACTTCTCTTTCAAGGTTCGACTACCGTTTTAGGCTTAATGATTCAAGATTATGAGAGGATTTTTTAACCTTTAATTAAAGCTTTAAGGATACAAAAACTCATTCAATTTTAATATCAGTACATGTAAATGTTCATAAATAAAAATTTATATAGTTTGCACATACCTCAGAAAAATGACTAGCAAGCTCACCATATTTTCGCAAATTTGCTGGCAGGCTCTCATTGCTAATGACGTAACGGGCAAATTCATATGGAAAAATAAACCAATCCGAACCGCCTGCTATCTGTATTCCGATTGGAATGGGTTTTGATCCGATCATGTATATGTAATTCTCACATTCAACGAATGCTTCAGTATCTAAACTTTACTCAAATACAAATTGTCAATAAAAATTGTCAACACAAATTTGTAAAAAACAAGTAGAAGCTCATTAACAACATGTTTATCAACATTTCTACTAATCTATCAGCTATTAATACTACTAAAATAAAATAATAAGAATTTTAATTCAAATATTCTTAACTAACTAATAGTTATTAATAAGAGAAATTTACTTTTAAATGTTCACTTATCATAGAAGTTGGAATTTTAAAAGCATTCTAATACATCGTTTTTTATATTGCTACTGATACTACCTCTTTGTACCACTAGAATAATATTATACTAACAGTTAAAATTCCAGTGATAGTTTTAGCACGAAATTCGATTTCTTTTGAAAATGTTAATGGTTTTAACTGAAAACTTTATCTAATTAATATACCATTTAATTCACGGGTGCTGATTAAAATAACTCAATTGGATAATTATTATGAAATTAACTGTATAATCAGGTTATTATAATCAAGGTTGCGGTCTTGATATAAACACCTGACCCATTAATTACTTACATATGTCAGTATAAACTAAGAATTGTATAGTGTAGAAAAGGCAATTCATCCAGTAGACCGGTTTCGTCCTTATTGGGAACTCATCAAGTACTGGCCAGAATTTGCCGCGGACAGGATACGAACCTGGGCACGTCTGCTTCGGAATCTGGTGCTCTAACCACTGAGCTATCCTGCCGCACACTACACTACACACAATTTTCAGTTATATACTAACTAATGTAACTTGGTTAGTCAATTTTTCCTTTAGGTGGAGCTCATATGGCATCCATTTAGACCCAAAGTTCCAACTAACCATGCCCAATCTGTCATTACTGAACAGACACCACATTACATGGGGAAATGGTATTGAAATGAACATTTATATAATTAAACGAACATTGGTTGCGCGAGGTGGTGATAACAATTATTATAATCAAGGTTGCGGTCTTGATATAAACACCTGACCCATTAATTACTTACATATGTCAGTATAAACTAAGAATTGTATAGTGTAGAAAAGGCAATTCATCCAGTAGACCGGTTTCGTCCTTATTGGGAACTCATCAAGTACTGGCCAGAATTTGCCGCGGACAGGTTACGAACCTGGGCACGTCTGCTTCGGAATCTGGTGCTCTAACCACTGAGCTATCCTGCCGCACACTACACTACACACAATTTTCAGTTATATACTAACTAATGTAACTTGGTTAGTCAATTTTTCCTTTAGGTGGAGCTCATATGGCATCCATTTAGACCCAAAGTTCCAACTAACCATGCCCAATCTGTCATTACTGAACAGACACCACATTACATGGGGAAATGGTATTGAAATGAACATTTATATAATTAAACGAACATTGTGCCAGTACTTGATGAGTTCCCAATAAGGACGAAACCGGTCTACTGGATGAATTGCCTTTTCTACACTATACAATTCTGAGTTTATACTGACATATGTAAGTAATTAATGGGTCAGGTGTTTATATCAAGAACGCAACCTTGATTATAATAATTGTTATCACCACCCGCGCAACCAATGTTCGTTTAATTATATAAATGTTCATTTCAATACCATTTCCCCATGTAATGTGGTGTCTGTTCAGTAATGACAGATTGGGCATGGTTAGTTGGAACTTTGGGTCTAAATGGATGCCATATGAGCTCCACCTAAAGGAAAAATTGACTAACCAAGTTACATTAGTTAGTATATAACTGAAAATTGTGTGTAGTGTAGTGTGCGGCAGGATAGCTCAGTGGTTAGAGCACCAGATTCCGAAGCAGACGTGCCCAGGTTCGTATCCTGTCCGCGGCAAATTCTGGCCAGTACTTGATGAGTTCCCAATAAGGACGAAACCGGTCTACTGGATGAATTGCCTTTTCTACACTATACAATTCTTAGTTTATACTGACATATGTAAGTAATTAATGGGTCAGGTGTTTATATCAAGACCGCAACCTTGATTATAATAATTGTTATCACCACCCGCGCAACCAATGTTCGTTTAATTATATAAATGTTCATTTCAATACCATTTCCCCATGTAATGTGGTGTCTGTTCAGTAATGACAGATTGGGCATGGTTAGTTGGAACTTTGGGTCTAAATGGATGCCATATGAGCTCCACCTAAAGGAAAAATTGACTAACCAAGTTACATTAGTTAGTATATAACTGAAAATTGTGTGTAGTGTAGTGTGCGGCAGGATAGCTCAGTGGTTAGAGCACCAGATTCCGAAGCAGACGTGCCCAGGTTCGTATCCTGTCCGCGGCAAATTCTGGCCAGTACTTGATGAGTTCCCAATAAGGACGAAACCGGTCTACTGGATGAATTGCCTTTTCTACACTATACAATTCTTAGTTTATACTGACATATGTAAGTAATTAATGGGTCAGGTGTTTATATCAAGACCGCAACCTTGATTATAATAATTGTTATCACCACCCGCGCAACCAATGTTCGTTTAATTATATAAATGTTCATTTCAATACCATTTCCCCATTGTAATGTGGTGTCCGTTCAGTAATGACAGATTGGGCATGGTTAGTTGGAACTTTGGGTCTAAATGGATGCCATATGAGCTCCACCTAAACGAAAAATTGACTAACCAAGTTACATTAGTTAGTATATAACTGAAAATTGTGTGTAGTGTAGTGTGCGGCAGGATAGCTCAGTGGTTAGAGCACCAGATTCCGAAGCAGACGTGCCCAGGTTCGTAACCTGTCCGCGGCAAATTCTGGCCAGTACTTGATGAGTTCCCAATAAGGACGAAACCGGTCTACTGGATGAATTGCCTTTTCTACACTATACAATTCTTAGTTTATACTGACATATGTAAGTAATTAATGGGTCAGGTGTTTATATCAAGACCGCAACCTTGATTATAATAATTGTTATCACCACCCGCGCAACCAATGTTCGTTTAATTATATGTATAATCAGGTGTTGTTGATAAAATTTTGTACCATACATAAAAAAAGCTAATCAATATATCAATTTTATTTGAGCAGCAATTAAACTGTGCTCAATGAATCTTAATATTGTAAAATATATAAAAAAGCAAAATAAAATATCCATTTCATTTCAGCAGCAGTTAAACTGTGCCTTATGAATCTTAATATTATTTTAATCAACAAATCTCCTTATACAACAATTATTTTACTAACACCCACTATAAATAGCACAATAATTCTAATCTGTTTGTGAAATGTCTTTTACGTCTCGAGCTTAAATTATCACTCAACTTGGCTATGTTAAAAGCATTACAGGAAATTCACCTAATTGTGAGTACACTAAGGAATCTCTTTAATCCTGAAAATCTGTAAGGTAAGTGTAGATTATCCCAAACATATATTGGCTTTATTAGTTTTCAACTAGTCAGCGATATTAGCTATTTGAAATTCATAATGTGGTATTATTAAATACAAAGAGCTTGTTTAAACTGCTCAATCGTAATAAAATTAAAAAGCGAATGTTAAGAGAAAGGAAAAAATTTACAGCTTACTCCGTATTTCCTTGATCGATACTTGCATCGACAAATATTTCATGTCTATGGCCGCGTAAGAAATCCTCAAACTGATTAAATGGTCTTCAAAAAAATGGAAATAATATGAAAATGCAAAATTGGCATAAAATATCAAAACAAAGATGATTTATCGTCGAGTTTAAACATTATTTATCCCGAATATATCTGTTTTTCAGTAACGCGTCGCGATATTCTGAAGAAATTTTACGATTTCGCCACGATTCAACTCTGCTGTGTGATATTTTGCATCTGTCGATGCAATAAGTGTTAATTTCAGTTCTTAAAATGCCAGCAAATTTAAGTTAGTTGGTATGACGTCCAATGAGCGTGTATTGCGTACTGAGTGTAAATATTGAAGTTCATATTCATTTCTATGAATTTTATTCAATCTCACATTCCAAAAAAATATTAAATTATTTAAATTACACGAGACAGGTTATTTTGACAGATTTTTTTCAAACCCGAAAAAATTGTTTTCCTACTTTAACATATACTGAGTCTTGGGAAATGCACTATGGATACTTTTGAGCGGATACAAATTTTAGACGCAATTAGAATGACATTGGCGTATAAGTTGCTATTTTTACAGATTTTGTTCAGTGAACAAAACCTGGCATACTATGCAACCATTTAGTTATTCATAATGGACAAAATATCTGTTCAGTGATTAATGCACAGTTCAAACCGACTTATGAATTAGTATTGCTAAAATTTCATTCATCACTCATTCTTAGTGTATTTTCGCAATGGTAGTGTAAATATATTACATAATTATAATTGTCATTTGGCTAGTAAACGAAGTTCATCCGATGCTCAACGTGTAGGAAATAGTGGGCAAAATAAATTTGTTATAAAATTTGTAACTGTTATTAGTTTATATCTTTGGTGGAGTAGATGATTTGAAAGGCTCTAAAACAAACTGTTTTGGTTTCAAATCCTAACCTCTGCAATGCTCGTTAAAACCAAAGTGTGCATAAGAGGGACAAAACTGGTCTAGTTCGGAAATTACATTTGCTAAAAAATAAAAATTTAGGCTCAAGAAAACAATTTTTATATGTTCATTTCCTTTAATTATATTTATTTTAATGTAATTATAACCCAAATTGAGTGATTTTGTATCTAAAAACTTAGTCACATTAGATTTATTTTATATAAAGAATATCAATTAACCTGAAATTAATTTAATTTCCTGATCAAAAATTTATTTATTTAGCTAATTTTTAACGTTAAAATTAATGATTGGATCTATCGAAATAGACACGATTTCTCATGCCAAACAGCGGTTTTAAATTCTTCATGATAAATATAATAAAATTCGTACTAGCTAAAATAGATACAGACCCGAGACCACTGATTGTTCGGTATGTCGTGCAATTTGGCTAGAATGATACGAAGTCTTATGAAAAAATAACATTATTCATGAACTTCAACATGCACTAAATCGATGGCTTGCCTGCACAACATTCTTAACACATATAAACAGTTTGTTATTTGTCATTTAAAGCGTTAATGATACTCAATTTTAGTGATCACCGTAACTGAATACCAAGTGGAGCACGAGAAAATTTAAAAAATATTAAACAGATTTTAAAATTTCACTTAATGTATATATCGAATTATATCGAATTTCGCTTTGTCCTGAATAACAAGCAAAATCTTGTTAAATTTTGCGGTCTTCTTAAAAGTACCTTGGAAAAGAAAACCAAATCTTTTTCTTAACTTTTTATTACGGTGAAGCAGAACATATGAATTTGTAAACATATCTTTGCAAATTTTATCTCATCAATTACAATTAAGCGTAGTTACTGTGCAATGCCTACTTATTTATGAAAATGGGTAGAATGGCAATTTTATGTTTTTTATATTATCCATTGGGAAATTATATACGTACGATAGGTAAACAACAAAAATTAAAACATTTACCGTAATATAATATGAAAAATAAGTTAGGCATATTGATGGTATCCCTATAGTCACTAATGAAGATGTAGAAAATATGACATTTTGGAAGATTTTACTAGCTTTGACCTCCTATCATTATTAGATTTTTTTTCGTATTATTTTTTTTGTTTTATTTCCCCCACGTTGTTCTTGGCCCTTTATTTGAATTGATTGAATGCGATCCCATTCCTACTATCGTTCCTTCGTCAGAAAACTTTGACGCATGTTTACAAGGTGACCTCATCAAAAATGAGTTTTTTGACTTCCCTATAGACACCAATGACATCAAAGACCTCATATTAGCATGTACAAAAAACGTGCAATTTACATTCGAAGGAATATACTACCGTCAGATTAATGGTGTAGCTATGGGAAGTTGCATCGCACCCCTCCTGGCAGATGTATTCATGTATCACCTGGAAAAAACGAGCCTAAAAGGTATAATTGACCAGGGCGCAGTCTACAAAAGGTATGTAGATGATATCTTGTTGTTCATCTCAGAAGCAGCAGACCCTTCCGAAATCCGCAAACAAGCAAATGGAGTCGATCCAGACATCAAATTCACTCTCGAGGTAGAGAAAGACGACAGTTTTCCCTTCCTTGACATCAAAATCGCTGGAGAAGCAAACGGAGATTTGACACTGGCCATACATAGAAAATCCACTTTCACCGGACAATACATTCACTACAACAGTAGTGTGTCAAAATCCCACAAAAGAAACTTAGTAAACAACCTAGCAAACAGAATCAGGAAGATCTGCTCTGAACACAAGATTGAGGAAGAACTGGGCTACCTCAGGAAAATTTTGCTAATGAACAACTACCCAGAGCGTTTCATTGATGTCAACATCAGACCACGGCAGATTCGTACTAGAGAGGATACCGGCAAGCAGGTTTTCCTAAACTTACCATTTAGAGGCGACGTACCAGCCTCAATAATTGCACGGCGGCTGAATAGAATAACTAAGGACAACTTTCCCAGTGTTAATGTTAATATGACATTTAGTACACAGAGAATCATGAGGTTGGATGCCAAAGATCAATTGCCAATTCTCTCCAAATCATTCATAGTCTACAAATTCTCATGTATGTGCGGTAGCACATATATCGGACGTACGAAGAAGCAATTGATAAGCAGAATCCAGCAACATTTGCCACAGAAATTGATTAACAAAGGCTTGCCACCGTCAGGAAAATCAGCTATTTCCGATCATATATTGGCAACGGGGCACCCTGTCAATTCGACCAATTTCACAATTCTACATAAAGCAAAATCAGAAAAATTATTATTTATCTACGAAGCACTTTACATAAAACAACAAGCACCTGACCTTAATATTCAAAAGTTTCATCAACATGATATCCTCATCGACTGGCCAAGAATAACAAAATTCAACAACAATCTACTAATATCCAGCCAAGAACAAACAGGCCCTCGACTAGAATCAACAAACGTACAATCGGATTGGCAACAAACTGAAGTGGAAATAACAGAGGCGCATACGATGACAGAAGCCTCCAAACAATGTAAGCGTTTAACACTGCAATCAACACTGGCGTTGTTACCACGTGAAAACTTTGCGCAACGAGGTGAAACGATCAACTATACTGGGAAAAATAGCACTTGTATATG
This sequence comes from Eudiplozoon nipponicum, assembly GCA_029291075.1. NCBI lineage: Eukaryota > Metazoa > Platyhelminthes > Monogenea > Mazocraeidea > Diplozoidae > Eudiplozoon > Eudiplozoon nipponicum. Next base: position 33,359 of record JAQBSW010001051.1, on the reverse strand, counting down.
TAACAGTGAACAATGCGCACAAATGGTTAATTCTCAAGCTATCAAAACAATAATGACAAGATCTCAGACATCACTTCGCAATACTGCGAGAATGACCTTTACATGCAAACACGCATACACACAAACACAAACGCATACACACTCACCAACTAGTCAAAACAAGAAACAGCAGTAAAAACGAGTCAGATTTGTTACCACTAGCATAATCAAATGAAAACCCAAAATGTATAAATATGTATGATTGTATAAGAGATGATTAGTATTAACGAAATAAATTGCCTTTATCCATTTTGTTATTTGTGTTTTCCTAATTATTAGAATACTGTGGTAAATTTAAAAGGAATGGACATCATAAATATATATATATATATATATATATATATATATATATATATATATATATATATATATATATATATGTGGAATTTTATAACGCGTAAAAGTAGGTCATCAGTATGCAATAGTCATAAAAATTGATACGGAACAACAAGAGTAGTCGTATTCTGAAAAGGCCCGAATAATGCGCCTTCACTCTAGTGTGAATGCCACATTTTGGTTTTTAAAAAATATGATATTTATTGCGACTTGATTTTCCTTGATCAGTTTGCCGTCGTGCTCTGATTATTAGCGCAGACAATCGAAAAGTTTACGTAAGCGCGTCTGAGAGAACATTTACTGTCTTATATTTGATAAAAATAATGGATTTGTGCTCATTTAAAGTAGAAAACTTCATGCAAATAGTTACCGAAGCCGGAGAAAATTTAAGGCATCAATATATATATATAGATAATTCAATATTGATTGTTGAAATTTTAAAATCTGCAAGGTATAGGTATACTTATTTTGTTTGTACCTCTCGAGTCCGTATTGTGTTCACTTTGGTCATATTAAATTCTTACAAAATAAATAATTGCTCGTGCGGTGATAACAATAATTTAATCCCAGGTTATGAGTTTCATATAAAATTCAATCCCTAGTAATAAAATTGTTCAAATAGTACCAGAAGGATAAAAAGAAATCTGTATAAATGAAAGTCATTATCTCATGTTAATTTGTTGGCGACATATCAGTTTGAGCCGGTACTACGCCCTATACCCACTATAAATTTCAACATGGAATGTCGAACTGTTCGACGATACAATATCCTATAGGAAGGTGTATACAAACATTAATGTATTTAATTTCACATAAGGTCTTCGACATTACATCTTCAAAGCCAATTTATTATATATGTGACTTGGTGCGCAAAACTTAATGCACAATTACCTAAATATATTTTTTTACACACGAAATACTCTATTATTAATATATATATATATATATATATATATATATATATATATATATATATAAATGAATGATTTCATCATTACTACGAGATGTGGTAGCTGATATCGACCTCGTCCAAATGTATGAACCTGCTGGTTTAGCGTATGTCCATAAGAAGTCTATGGTTATGGTAACACATACCGACTCGGCAACCACAGTGCTGGTAACATGTATGAAACTGGCAACCATGGAGTGCCGACTCAGCAACCATAGTGTTTTTAACTTTAAAGTCGCATTGAAGAAGACTCTATATGTATTAACTTAAATACTGCATCAGTACATATTCGTATATCAGATTGTACCATCCCATTGTTATAAATTTTTCATAAAAAAATAGTGTGTATAGAGACTAGTACCGGCTCCTGCTGATGAGTCTGCAGTAAGCACAAAACATGTGTGCACGTAAGATTATGCTTTTCATTCATGGTGACTTTGGTTTATCGTTCTGTTCCTATTTTTACTAATAGTTACTAGCCGCACAACAACTAATATACAATTGAACATGTATTAATTCTCCGCAGCCAAAAGTATATAATTCTTCCAATAACCAAATTTTATCTCTAGTATTGTACAATTACTATGGAGAATTTTCAACCGGCAAGGCTCGAAACTGGGCACATTATCCTTCAAGCCTGTGTGACTATTTTTGAAGCACCTGGCGCTAGGCCACATAACATTATTAGCCACAAAGTAATTCAAGTTTGTGCTAAAACTTACCTTCTGTTACAACTTACATGGCACCATTTTGCACTTAAATTCTTATTAACCACCCAGAATCTCTCATTATAGAACAGCCACCACGCTAAGTGGAGAATGATATTGAGTTGAGCATTTGATAATTAGACTATCAATAATTCCGTGAGCTGTGATAACAATTTCTTAAACAGCTTTTTACAGTATTATTTAAGCACCAATTTCATTAAGGATACTACTTTCAGTATAACCTAAGCATTTCATTTAGTGGAAAAAGCAATTCATCCGGTAGATAAGTTTCATCCAATTTGACATTATTTTAGGTACTGACAACAAATTGCCACGAATTGGACTCTTGGCGTTGCTGCTTCGGAGTCTGTGACTATAACCATTGAGCCACCCTGCTGTACGAAAAAAATTTTAAATGTTATATACAAACTAACTTTTTGGTTATTTTTTCCTCCAAGTAGAGCATGTATATCGAAATTTTAGACTTAAATATCCATGTAGCCCACCCCAACATTTCATTATAGAATTGAAATCACGTTATTTGGTGAATCTGTATTAAACTGAATATTTATGTAATAAAACAATATGTGATTGCCGGGTTGTGATAAAAATTATCTAAACCAAGTTTGCGAGCTTGAAATAAATACCAATTATATTATATATATATATATATATATATATATATATATATATATATATATATATATATATATATATATATATATATATATATATATATATATATATTGTCAGTATAAAATACACATTGTATATAATAAAATTAAATCGGTAAGTTAAAGGTAGAATTGCTCACAAAGAGCCATAATTCAGAACCAACAAATTGTAAAAGATTGCTTAATTTGAATCTAACAATTCTAAAATCTGTTATTGTAAGGGGGAATTTTAAACAGAAATCTAATCCAAGCTTCTCTTCATTTATTTCACGTTGAACATACATAATTGGGATAATTATTTACAAACATTATCATAACTTCAGATTTGACCAGAACGGAGAGTATATTCTCATGCACATTCATTTTGCGCTTTCTGGCGACTCATCAGTAGGAACCGGTATTCTGCCCTTTAGCTACTCTATATTTGGGTAAGGAATGTGGAATAAGGAATGTGGGATAATATAACAGTGTCGTTCTATTATCCCACATTTCTCACCCAAATATATAGTGGTTAAAGGGCGTAATACAGGCTCCTACTGATGAGTCGCCGGTAAGCACGAAACGAATGTACATGAGATTATACTTTCCGTTCATGATGCCTTTAGTTTATCCTTCTGGTCACAACTGAACTAATTTGCTACTAGGTTCGCTATACCTAATACATACTTGCATATATATTAGTTCTCCGCAACAAGCAGTATTTAATTATCATAACTTGTTCAAGTGAAGTTATTTAATTAAAAGGAGATAGGAAAACCGACAGAAATCTTCAAGAATTACACACAGTTTGCAAAATAATATTAGAGGTTGTTTTAACTCTTGTACTATGTTTTCGGTTGCCGTCGCAATTTGTTCAGCTATAAAAAACAAGCACAATATTTCTATGGAATTTATAAAATTTATTAATCATTATAAAATACTTCAGATTTAGTGATTCTTTTTAAATGTGAAATTAATTTAGTAACATCCAAATAATTTAAATAAATTATCAAATTAATTTTGGTTTTGCTTACTTAATGAACATATCTGCTTCACTCATATTTATTATGAAATCCCAATTCCAATGGGTTAAATTAAAAATAATTTCACGCATCATTTCCAATTCAGCATAAAGTTGTGAAGGCGCGCCCCAAAGCATTTTTAATCGATTTGGTGTTACATATACGTTTTTGAAAAGGGTATTCAAAATTTTCATGTGCTCGTACATGACAGTGGATTTCTGTAATTAGAATAAAACGGAAATTTAAATATTATTCACATAAATGCTCACTATTAGATAACATTCCTATTTCGGGTGGTTTTTTTCATAGTTTTATAATAACCAAATGATATAAAAACAAATTATATTGATGTGCCTGAAACTATAATTGATAAAAGGCAGACTTTTTCGTCACAATTATCTTGTCCTTCGAATTAATGACTGTCTAATCGTAGAATTTGAATACGTTTGAAGTAAGTTGCAAAGTTTTTTGCTTTTGACTACATAGATATTATATAGCTGACAATTTTAGATTAGTTGAACATTTGCAATATCTACTTTAAATCAAGTTTGCGAGCTTGAAGTAAACACCAGTCCTTGAACAACATAACAAAACTATGTTGTTTGAAGACTGGTTAAATATAGTGGGATCTGTGTTTGCTTCAAGCTCGCAAACTTGATTAAAAGAATTGTTACCACCACCCACGCAATCAATTATTGTTAAATTTGCAACATTTAAGTTGTCATGCCACATATATTGCTTTTGGTTAGGTCCTCGTTAGTCAGATTGCTCTCGCGTTCTCATGGTGACGGTAGAAATTTGCAATAAAACTCCACGTACAACTCAGAGTATTTTTTTATTTAAGCAACTGTTATCATGAAATGGTATTGTTTCTTATTTGTAGTTCGTAAGTGTGACTAAAAAATGTACAAAGCTACCATATTTAATACATACAAAATATATTCTCAGTGTGTAGACTAACAAAAACCCTGTTTCCATTGAGCAAGTGATCAGACGTAATCCGAATTGACATTGAGTCGAGAAATAGCATGGGACCAATCAGAAATGGATTAAGTCTGCAATTAAGCAATTCGGACCGCATATATTGTTCTGAGTAGTGCTGTTTTATTGCTCATTTGTGGTCAACTTGCATTGAATACTCTAAATATGGTTAATAAGTTTCTTTCAATTGACATATAATTCACTGTAGGCAATTATTTTAAACAGCCATTGTTTATTCAATTCATTTCTCTGGAATTTTCAGATTGATATTCGATTCACATAATTATTGTTTGCAACTATTGTTGATATTCAAATGGTATCCATGTCTGCCAATTAGTTTCGAACAGAAGGCAGACAGCAGGTTAACAACTGGATAATATTAGATATATATTATTTTAAACAAGAAAAGTTTGAAGTATTTGTCCTATTATCGTAGTAACGCAAATAGACTGAGCAGGCTTCCTGAATAATTTCACGAATAGTAGTGCAGATACAAAGTTGTTTTACTGTCTGGTTTAACATAATCATCATGTTCATGTGTTTAGTTACATATCGAAAATTTCTAAGCTATAAGTTTCTATTTTTTGTATATTATTTTATGTTGATCATGGAATTAGCGTTATCAATTGTTCAAACAGGTGTTCATGCTTTGACATTTGGCTACATGTACATATTTATGTACTTTTGTTTTAGTTAAGTCAGGAATTACTTAGATCATTCGGCTAGCGAGGAGGGCAAAAAGAGATATTTGCGTACATATTTTTATAGTTATGCTTTTTATGTTGCAAATTTTGATTTCTTTCCTATAAATTTATATTAGTTCCCGTGTATACGAGCACGCCGGTTATTATAGCAAAATTTTATGCTATAAGGACATATAAGCCAACGGTATTCTGTATTATTAATCATTTAAAATATATGTATCGTCTTCTTCTTGCATTCTGACGCAACAATTTTTTACCGGTATGAGTTATCAAGACCATGGTGAAAAGGATATGAGTATGTAATATAAAAGTCACGCCGTAAAATATGCTTGTGCTCCAAATTTTTAACCCTGCACAATCGAAAAAGTACAGTTCATTTCAGTTTAAAATCATTTGTATAAATAATTTTCAATCGTATTTACATTTTCCTGCCACCCTTTTATTTGGTTGGTTATTTCTGAAACCCTGTTCATTATACTATTTGTAATATTTATTTCGTTGGCTTGATAAGCAGATTGCCTACTTTAAATCACGTTAGCAAGCAATGTCATTTGCTTCGTTAAGGCAAACTGCGTTATACAAGTCAAAAAATACCCTTATAAACTGCAATTATCTTGGTATTTTTTCAAGCATTTATTGATAATCTCACACTCCACTCCAGATTAATTAATTTTCAGATATTACGGCAATTATTCTTATCTTGTTGATAAGTTTGATGAGGTGAATATGTACATCTGCGCATAGATATTGTGTAATTCTACCTCAATTTCAAATGAAGCGGATGGCATGAAAGAGATATTTAGGTTGCGACGACTTTAAACAATGATTATAAAATATCAGCTTACCTATTCAACAATTCATTAATTAAAAGCAAATTCGTTTCCTGCTTACTGGCGACTTATTGTAACGCTCTTTACCAACTATATATTTGGACGAAGAATGTGGGAAAATTGGACAGTACAATCTCCTATAAGAATGTGTAAACTGGGCGTATTTCCGGCTCCTTATGATCTGTCGCCAGTGCACATGAGATCATACCTTTCGTTCTTGCTGTCATTCGTTTTTCCTTCTGATCATATTTGACCTAATTAGTTAGTAGGTTTTCAACACCTACTACACAATTGCATATATATTAGATTCCTGAAACAAACTGTATCTAATTTCTTTATTGAATTTCACTTAATAACCTATAAATTCAGAATCCTGATTGAATGCTAAATTGAGAACTAACTGCTCAACATTGAAAGATATTAATAATTTTTATCCGAGCTAAAAACAAATATCGATTAAAAATACAGTATTGGGGTTATTTGGTTGCTATCCAGTGAAATAATTAATGTGTAATCAAACACTATTTCTGGTTCGACATACATTTAATAAATTTTCTATATAAATACACCATAGTAATTTCAGTATGGAATTGAATTACTTAACAAAATTTATGCACACATTACACTTGAAAGAAACTTATGATTTCATTTATGATTTGGTTACAGGTCTGAACGAATGTGAGCTTGTAATTATTTGGTAATAAAATTATTATGCCAAACCAAACGAAATTTACGTATAATGAGTAAATATGGTGCAGGCAGTATATAAACTGATTAAAACCTGATTACTATAAGCTTAATTACAATTTTTATTGCTAGCTTTATCCGTTATAATGCCCAATTACCACAATTCCATGTCTTCCAGAGCATGTGCAAAAAATATTATACCTTTATCGTAAAATTGTAGACTTACCCTGTCTACGTGGATATAATAATAGTGTCGGACGTTATAAATCATGCCAAAATTCCGAATAAAATGCCGCCAACTGTTCCCCTGAATTTTCATCAAGAACATGATTACAACTGCTGGTGATGAAGGATCTATTTTAGTAGCTGTAGGATTATACGAAAAAAGTTATCGAATGAATTGTTTAAAATTATCGTATTATTGTTCCCTGGGCAACATATAACTCTAACAAAATCTGAGTGTTAATTGAACCGTTGTGAAGATTTTTGATATTTCATTTGATAAATGCCGTCTATACAAAAATCAAGGTCCTGAAATAATTTGATACTTGTATTGTTCGTAGCAAGCATATTATATAGTAAGCACGTGGAATCATTCTTATCTGAAAAACCTTTCAAGTTTAGTTCTTTCACTAATTTCGTTGTTTTTCAATAAATAAAATGCCTTGTTCGATAATATTTTTCTCGTTTCTTTTATTTCAGGAATTGAGACATGCTTGGTATCGTCATATTCTCGGAAAGCACATGAGGTCAATAGGCTCGTTTGCTATATCCACACATAAAAAAGGAAATCTAGGCGAATGGAATGATACAAATAAAGTTACAATAGCCAATGTTAGTGTTGCGCAATTAAAGAACTATTGAAAGTCAATGAAATATGAAAACTATATCAAATTTATTAAATATCAAAAGAGACATAAGTTCATTCAATTCACAAAATGTAGAACAAACAAAGATTAATTTGGTAGACTTAAAGCCACTCAGAGAAGTTCGTGGATTGTAACTGATAAAATTTGATCTCAAAATTTTATTCAGACGCACCAATACAGGCATGTATCGGTAGCTTTTTTATTTTTATTCACTGGAATAGATATATGACATAAACTATCTGGAATCACCTCAGCAATCTATCAACAAGCCCTTTACACCTGCAGTTGCATTGTATGGGTAAAACTGGCTTCAGTTAGACGTATTTAAGCTTTGTCATCTTCCTTTATGCTCATTCGGCCAAAACGAGAAACTGAATAACGAACGTCAATGTCACCAACTATTTTAACTGCTTTATCCTTCAGCCAACACGTTCTTGCAATTTACCTTTCATCCTGAACACCTTAAAGAAATTTTGATTACTACCAAAATTACGTTTATGTCTTATTTTTACTCACATATTTAATAATTAAATAAAATGTGATCAATCGACTGTTTGGCATTTAATAAGCAGGATAGTTATACTTATGTCTAGCTACCTAGTTAAAATGCCGCAGTAAAAATGCTAAATATTTAAAAAAAGACTAAGCTCTGGTTCTTGCACGTTATAGTCTGTCATAAATTGAAGCGATTTGTATTGTCTACTGAAAAAATTATATGCTGTTGTTAGTGTAACTCGTTTTTACATTTTGAAACATTGATTATAATTAATGTAGCGATGACCTATCCGAACAGTTGATATAAATACCATGAATCAGCGTTTTAATCTTTAACTAAACAGCCTTCCATGATGTTTTTGTTGCACTCTAATTATTATTATTGTAGCTACTGGCAGATATATGTGTCGAATGCTTTCATTCGTCTATTTTTTCTCAAAACGTTGTCCTAAATTGACTGAAGCGCGATTTGAAATATTAGACATACGATCTTACACTAAAAATGCGTCTTAATTTCTGCAATGTTTGGCTTTATTAAGTTTATATTTGGAAAGACTTACTATCATGTCTATCATAGCCAATCTGTCAGGACAGAAGAGACAACGTGTAATTTGGAGAAGGGACAATGAAGTTAATTAAGAAATCCTAATAACGATGGAACTGTTTGAGGCGAAGTATTGCATCTGATATCGTATCCTATATCTTGCATGTACTGACAGCATATATGTACTAAAATCGTGCCAATATGCTTTGCTTTCTCAACACATTCCAGGTGGTATGGTGCATATTATAAAATTGAAGATTGGAAGTGACCTATTCGGCACGTAAGCTTCACCTGAAATCAGAACCGAAGAAAATACTTGAGTTGGTATATGCCTAAACATTGCGGAAAGTAAGTGTCTTTGGCAGCACCAATGGATGAGTTGTATTATTCTATTGCAAATTAACACCCTGGTTTAAGGCAGGTTCCCGTATATACGGTTAAGTATTTCGTGATACTGAATCGGATTTACGCGGCTTAATGGCGTAGTAATTATGATGCAAGACACTGCAGCAAATATTTTCGGTTTAGAGCCTTGGTCGCAGAAATACTGGAAAATACAAAAAAGGTACTCATTAAGGACGAAACTGACCTAGTTGATGAACCTCATTTCAAATATTATGCAATGAATTATTTTACTGTCGCAATGTTTTTATATGTATATATTAAACAAAAATAAATTAATTATCCACTTATTTATTTTGATACGTATATAATTTGAGTTGCAGCTGTAATCTGAGTTGCCTTAATTATTTTTCTATTAATACTAAAGCACACTTCTATAATGCAATATTTAATGTGTCTTTTAGCAATAGCAACAAATGTAACACACCTGGAATGATTAAAAATGCTACAAATTTAATAGTGTGCCAAATAAAAATAACCCTGATTTTATTATCTTAATTTTATCCTACGAAAATATAAAAGACCGGACTATTGACGTCGTACATTAAAACTGGTCGTCAAATGTTGTTTCATTGTATTCACTTACTTTTAAAATTTTGATTGATACTCACCACGCCAGTGTTATAGATCAAAGCCTTGTTCGGCCCCCCACAATATTCAGTTGTATTGTCTTTGCTTGTCTGAACTCCGCTTGGGCAGAGTGTATTGCACATTGAAACCGGAACAGAACTGGTTTCATTCCATGGAAAGTTTTCACTGAGGCAGCCACACACGTAACCATTGGACAGAACAGCTAGTGGATAACCGTTGCTACGACACTGGTTAACACAAAGCGAAAGCGAATTTTTTGTGAAGTTCATGAAAATTCCTGACGAAGCTGTCTTATTTATCAGGTACTCGTCAAACGTGAAACAACCGCGCAGCTTAGGTGGTTTCAACATATCGGCTGAAAAAAGAATAAATATGCATATCCCAGTGTACTAATCTATTCATAAAACGCACTTATGAATAATAATAATGAAAATTTTCAACAGTAAAAGATGTTGGGACTTCCATATTCCGAAGTTCAATATACATGATAATATACGAAAAGGTATCTAACTAGCTTTGATGAGAATTCCTCATTTTAAAGGACCAATAGTAAAATAAATTTCGAGCAAATATTTGACAATTTCTCCCACCCCAAATATAGCATTTAAAATTAGCTTAAAATTATCATAATTATTATGTATTAAAATTGAAATTTCCATTTTGATGAAGATGATTCAATTTGTAAAGTAATCTTAAGGCTATGTAAAATACCTTTTTTGCTACATTTAATTCACACTTCGCCTTTTCCGCAAAATTATTCACAATTAGATTTGTCCTCCTCATATTTCAGCAGCTGTCTACTTAGCTGAATGCGCATAAAAAAACAATGAAAATATTAAGGGACGACAATAATGAAAAAATCAAAGTACCATACTTTAAAATTTTACATAAATTGATTTTCACCAGCATATTTGCTGTGCTAATTCTATGCGGTTGCGCAAATACGATTGTTCAGCATGCATCATGTAAGTAATCGAGTGGAATATTTTAGATCTACTAAGAAAGGCGGATCTCAACTGCCTAAGTAGGCCTCAAACGAATTTTCTGTTAGAAAATCTGAATGAAGATAGAATTAATAGGCTTTAGTGCCTCATAAATCCTACTTGGTATTTAGTCACTTCAATAAATAAATCTTTTAATAGACGATGATTCTGTAATCCTTGCAAAACTTGATAAAACTATCCAGGTATCTTAATGCATTTTTAATCAATGACAAATTGCTTATACTTTAAACGATTTTGTCAATAGGAGTTCTGGGTATTAGTCATTGTTGTCATTAATAAACTTCATTATTATCATCCATGTAAAGAATTGTCACTAAATATTGAAAATATTCGAAAGAACAGGCAATTTTAAGCTAACCTTTTGTCGACTATACAATGTTATTTAATTCGTGTGTGTTGGTCTAATTTGCAGTTAGGCATTATATATTTACTTTAAAAAATCAATTTTAGTACGTTTAAGATTGGACTGACATAGAAGAATGGAATGAAGAAGCCAGCAAATCCGATTTTAATCTACATACAATTTGCTTTCATATTGATAAGGGCTGAAATAAAGACTATTTCAATAATTATATATATATATATATATATATATATATATATATATATATATATATATTAAATAATTATCTATAAATTTGTATATATATATATATATATATATATATATATATATATATATTATATATCTTATCTTATATTACTTCTCAACAAGAAACTGCATTCCATGATGACATTACACTTATTTTTGATAATGTCTCGTTAATTTATAAAACAGTTAACAGCATAAATTACACTCTTTCTGTTATACTTATTGAGGGTTTTTATTTGATCCGGGGCATGTTATCTAGTCTGAGTAATGATTTAATTGCGATTTAGCTGCAACTATCTTATAAATTTTTTGGATCATTTCGTCTTGATTTCAAAGTGTCTATGAGTTAGCATTTTTGCCTGTGTCTGAGTTCATATATGGGTCGTTCCTGCTGCATAACAAAGACACGCCTTAAAGCAGGTAATTTCTCGATCGAAATATTGATTTTGGACTAGAGAGGTTTTTTTTGGTGTCTAGTGCGTGTATGATGTTTTTTTTTGTCACACTGATCGTGTTTTATATTTTATCAACCTGTTAAGAAATGTGGGCGTGCACGGCTCAATTTGCTGCACAGTTCATGTCGCTATTAATTTGCTCTGCTGTTTCTATTGCAGTGTGCTGCCAATTAGGTGTAATAGTTTTTTATTCTATTCTAATGGATGGTCCTGTGTACATGGGAGCAAAACTATTTTCGTTGTGTTTTTTTTATTAGTGAATAATCGAGATAAGAATAATGTAAGTTGAACATTTGAATATTTATTTCTTATGCATGTCGTTTAGTATAATGAATCTTGTATATTTTTAGTACATCTTCCGAATGCTTCAAATTGCCTGTTTCCCACTTTTCACATACATTTTCCAAAATGCTGAAATTTCTATTTCTTATGCATGTCGTTTAGTATAATGAATCTTGTATATTTTTAGTACATCTTCCGAATGCTTCAAATTGCCTGTTTCCCACTTTTCACATACATTTTCCAAAATGCTGAAATTTCTATTTCTTATGCATGTCGTTTAGTATAATGAATCTTGTATATTTTTAGTACATCTTCCGAATGCTTCAAATTGCCTGTTTCCCACTTTTCACATACATTTTCCAAAATGCTGAAATTTCTATTTCTTATGCATGTCGTTGAGTATAATGAATCTGTATATTTTTAGTACATCTTGGTAGCTGGTGCTGTTTACTTTTCACATACATTTCCAAAATGCAAATTTCTATTTCTTATGCATGTCGTTTAGTATAATAGATCTTGTATATTTTTAGTACATCTTCCAGTGCTTCAAATTACTCAATGTTTCCCACTTTTCACATACGTTTTCCAAAATGCTACTGGAAATTTCTATTTCTTATGCATAATGGAACTAGTATAATGAATCTTGTATATTTTAGTACATCTTCCAGATCTTCGTGCCCATGACACTTTTACAGCCCATTTTCAAAATGCTGGAAATTTCTTCTTATGCATGTCGTTTAGTATAATGAATCTTGTATATTTTTTGGTACATCTTCAGATACTTCAAATTGCCTGTATTTCCCTTTTCACATACATTTCCAAAATGCTGAAATTTCTATTTCTTATGCATGTCGTTTAGTATAATGAATCTTGTATATTTTAGTACATCTTCAGATACTTCAAATTGCCTGTTTGCTGCATTTCCAAAATGCAAATTTCATGTTCTTATGCATGTCGTTTAGTATAATGAATCTTGTATATTTTAGTACATCTTGATTCTTCAAATTACCTGTTCCCACTTTTCACATACATTTTAAAATGCACAAATTTTTATTTCTTATGCATGTCGTTTAGTATAATGAATCTTGTATATTTTTAGTACATCTTCCGAATGCTTCAAATTGCCTGTTTCCCACTTTTCACATACATTTTCCAAAATGCTGAAATTTCTATTTCTTATGCATGTCGTTTAGTATAATGAATCTTGTATATTTTTAGTACATCTTCCGAATGCTTCAAATTGCCTGTTTCCCACTTTTCACATACATTTTCCAAAATGCTGAAATTTCTATTTCTTATGCATGTCGTTTAGTATAATGAATCTTGTATATTTTTAGTACATCTTCCGAATGCTTCAAATTGCCTGTTTCCCACTTTTCACATACATTTTCCAAAATGCTGAAATTTCTATTTCTTATGCATGTCGTTTAGTATAATGAATCTTGTATTTTTAGTACATCTTCCGAATGCTTCAAATTGCCTGTTTCCCACTTTTCACATACATTTTCCAAAATGCTGAAATTTCTATTTCTTATGCATGTCGTTTAGTATAATGAATCTTGTATATTTTTAGTACATCTTCCGAATGCTTCAAATTGCCTGTTTCCCACTTTTCACATACATTTTCCAAAATGCTGAAATTTCTATTTCTTATGCATGTCGTTTAGTATAATGAATCTTGTATATTTTTAGTACATCTTCCGAATGCTTCAAATTGCCTGTTTCCCACTTTTCACATACATTTTCCAAAATGCTGAAATTTCTATTTCTTATGCATGTCGTTTAGTATAATGAATCTTGTATATTTTTAGTACATCTTCCGAATGCTTCAAATTGCCTGTTTCCCACTTTTCACATACATTTTCCAAAATGCTGAAATTTCTATTGGTGCACTTTAAAATAAAAAGAATAAAAATTTTGTTGGATTTTGTGATCAATTGCTTTTCTGTACGCCTAATTTTTATGCTGTCTCGTGTACATTTACACTTATAATCTAAGAAGGATCTCGAGTATATTGGAAATTGATACGAAGCATTCGGCCACATGATGCTTCATGTGCTGAATGGAATGTGAAATATTGCATTACGGCATTCATGGAAGGAAATTTATTCAGTTCGAAATTTGACATCAACTTCATACACAAAGAGTCAAAAGATTTGCTGTCAAGTATAAAAAATTTCTGATCCTTCATAATTTAAAAATTTACTCAAACTTGGGATAGCATATTTAATCTTTTTCTCCGTACAGACGCAATATCTCATCAGACAGCACAGGAAATTCATACAGTAGAAATTTTCGTCCTTGTCGAGATCATTTCAAGCACCGTCCACGGGTTGCCGCAAACAGGACTCGAATTGGGGCACGCTTGACTAAGAGATGTTGATGTTGTCCATTGTGCCACACGTGTGCATTCCTTGTGCAAATTGAGTTCATAAACATAGCAAAAATGATTTTGGTTACCTGGTCCTTAAAGTGAAACCTAATTGAGTTATTTTATGTCCAGAATGTCTAGCTCACCACCCACTATCTTTCTTTATATAACAAAAACACCTTGCATTATTTTGAAAAGAATTCTGATGGACGGATTATTATTATATATTTGTTGTCAGGATAAACTGATCAGTAAATGAGGTAGCAAACAAAATTCATCCATTAGAGCGTGTTCGTCTTTATCGTTAATTCTTTACGTACTGCTTAGAATGTGCAGCAAACAGGACTTTAATCATAGTCAGTTTGTTTTCTAGTCCGGGCCTCGAGCTAATGCACCATCCGGGCCGTATACTACACAAAATTTAAAAGCATATAGCACCTTATTTTCCCTAGTTAGCATTTTCACCATGTTGGAATCTCTTAATAATTGTACAACAGACACCTCGCCAATTTTAAAAACGCTGTATGCAAAAGTTCTCATAAAATGAAGACCATGGAAAGCGATGGTGTGATAGGCGACAGAGCGTTTCCCATTATCAAATTCAAACTAGTTGAATATTTAAAATGGCAAATTGTCTATCGTTCCGACAGCGCAATGTTTAAAATGGTGAATTTTTCATTGTGCTTATTTAGCCTAAGCTTGGCTAGCCGTCTCGCATATTATTGCCTACTAACGAAATAATTATGAATGTATAGCCTGAACGATTGACTGTCTTACAGACTAAAATCCTGTAAAACTGGAGTCCTCAAATCACGGCCAATAGTAAGTAAATTGGATTACCCATCAAATGCTGCGTGTACGACAGTTACTAACTGGTGATTATACAACATTTCAATTTTATTGCATAGGTTACGCATGAATTACATCTCTCAACTAATTTAATTGTAGCTTATATAATAAATCCATCTCAAGACCATTTGGCATCATCTAAATTTAACTAATGCAGATACTAATTGCGCATAAACTAATTTCTTATCAGCACGCACACACAGCTGTAGAACTGTTTTTATATGCTCAAATTAAACTTACAGTCACTTTGTTGGAAAATAATTTTATTACTTGAAATTTAGTCATTCTGGAAGTACATTTTCACCAGAATTCAATTTGGATTATGCATACTGCAAAACTGTGTTTGACAAATGAAGTTTTAAATTTGTTTGAATATGGAAATTTTTTTGTTTTTTTTCCATTTAAGTCACATACCCTGTAAAATGCATTCCGTCCGTAGTAGAGCTGGAACTTTTAGAGCATCTCCACAGTACAGGTCAATTATTCGCTGTTTGCAAACGTCGTCTGCGGCTCTGTTGAAGGCCGACTTTGCATAGCCATTACCCAAATCACATTTCATATAAAGCTCTACGGAAGAATTTTTAAATGAATACATCGTCATTTCATCATTTCGGATGACAAGCTGTCAATAAATCATTTAATTAAAAATAACATGTTAATTTAAATTTCTTTTTCCATGGAAAAATTTAGTTACAATTTGTTCGGATGCAAAACTGATTTATTCCATAGTTTCTGGCGAAGAATATTTAAATTACCATACTGTTTTGCTTCCAAAAGCAAACCAAACAGAAAATTAAACTTGAAGATGGTATTAACAGGAATCATTCTTAGCATACACATGAAGCAAGTTTAGTTCACGCTCAGTATATGCACATGCTATACCAGCCTGCATTTGTTAGGCTGCGACATTTCATTACACAAAATTTTGGAAATTGAAAAATTATTTCTCTTTTTATTATAGCACATTACTGTGAAAATGCATACGAGATTTCAATTATGTGTTTTTCATTGTTGGACTCGCATTTGAACTATGAATTCCCACTCGCATCTTATGTACGAGGTTAATACACTTGATAATTCTAACTGTTTTTTCGTTCGGATTGCGTAAATTAAGGGACATTTTAGGCATATATTGTTCTTAAAGGCAAATATGCTACGTTTTAGAAAATATGCAGTTCTGCTTCATAAAGTTATGTCTGTGATGGTTCAATTTTCTTTTTTTAATAAAATGTAACACGCGAAAATTTACCATTATTATGTTTATATATATATATATATATATATATATATATATATATATATATATATATATCAAACTTGAAATAACTAGTAACACAATATTTTCTCAATAGTTTACCGAATGATTCAACGGCGCGAATTAATCATTTAGAAAGAGCGTAAACGTAAAATTGCCCAAAGTTAAGGTTGGTCTTGTAATACTAAACTCTGTGTGTGTTCTAATTGGTGATGCCGAAAATCGCAACAATTTGCGCTTCAGAACATTGGTCATACAGAATAATTCAGTCATATTTTAATTTTAAATATTATCTCCTTCTCAACTTTGCCTGACATAATAAATACCTTTAAAACGCACGATCACGCTTCATCATTTTAATGCTCCCCATATTTTGAAAAGTCTAACTCTTTTTTATTGAAACTTCTATATAACGAAATGAGCTTATTCGTTTATTAGATAAATTTATTATTATTATTCAGAGCTCATCAAAACAAAATCGACAAATTATCGCAATTAGAGTAGTTTAGATATTAAGCATAAAAAAGAAACTTCAAATCATCTCAATGATTTTCTTTTTTGTTGGTTCTTTTAGAATAGCTCTTAGAATTAATATCTGAAATTTATGCATAATATTGGTTTGCAATGAATTAATATATATATATATATATATATATATATATATATATATAAATATATTTACAAGGGATGGCTTACAAAGCAGAAAGTCAGTTCAATCAGAATCAGAGGAATATCCTAAATGCAAAATATGGAAAGGATTAAGTCTCATGCCCGCATAAGTTTCAAATTTACTACAAATAACCAGTAGAAGCTGTCATCCCGCCATATGCTAAGAATATCATTCAAGATTAAATGTGGACCAAATGGATGTATAAGTGAACCATTTTCAATACCGTCTCAAAGCAAATGCCACGTTTTCGCAACATTTTAGTCCATATTTTGTTCGTATTGGCTGTGCTACCATTGGCATCTGATGAATTTCAACCTGTGCATAATTAAGGAAACATCTTTCAATTTCAGACAAATAGGAATCAACTAAAACTATATTTTATATATCCTTGTCCAGTTATTAAAAAACATTATTAATTTTCCCTTCTTCGAATTAGCTGAAAATGTCAAAATTAATCTGTTGTGCAAACGCATATCAGATTTTATATAGAAAAACCACGCCATATTTTGTATTCTATCCCTGTAAACGCCCAGAATTTCATTGACGAACAAGAGTTGAAACTTGCGTAGTCAGCGTACCAAATCTCCAAGAAACTGCAGTTTACCAATTTGGCAGCAGTATGCTAACCAAATGATTATTTGCTCAATTAAATTATGAAAACAACGAAAAATGAAAATAATCTTAAGTTCTAATTATTTATCAAGTAATTAACCTTCCAATACCCGTTAGAGTTCAAGATAGCAATAGATTTAACTAAGTAGTCATTGTTTCGTTCTCAGGGCTACCATCAACAAGGATAAAATTGAGGTCGAAAATACACACGAACATGATCGCGATAATTAAAAAATATAAAATAATCTTTTCTTAAATAGCAAAAACTTTATAATATGTCTAGATATCCTTAAGGTCTTTCGTATAATGTCCATGCATTCCCTTGTTAAAGAATCTGCCTAACTAAACATTTGCACAATTATATTGGAATTCATCTCACATATGTAATTTCCTGATACACGAGACTGAATTACATTAATTGCATTCATCATTAAATATAGAGCTCATAAGTATTTTGTATAATGGCTGTTACTCTTAAGCATCCTCCTTCCCCGAATTAACAGCTCGTTTAAACGATTAAAATTAACTTAAGTATATGTAATCAGCTCAAATAGTAAGATGCGACATCGCAAATTATTTGCGCCGATCTCCAAAACATACCATGTATATTAAACGATCATTGGTCGCGTGGGCGGTGATATCATTTACAATAATCAAGGTGGCAAACTTCATATAAACACCTGATCCATTAATTACATAAATTTGTCAATATAAAATAAATGCATATTTCAATGTTCGATTAAAAAACTTGTGCTTTTTAATCCATTTGTTAATTTAGTATGTACAGAAGCTTCAAATTCATACAGTCAACAGTTATATAATTAAACGAACATTGGTTGCGCGGGTGGTGATAACAATTATTGTAATCAAGGTTGCTGTCTTGATATAAACACCTGACCCATTAATTGCATAAATTTGTCAATATAAAATAAGAATTTTATAGAGTAGAAAAGGCAATACATCCAGTAGACAGATTTCATTCTTATTTGGAACTCATCATGTACTAGCCAGAATTTGCCGCGGACAGGGCTCAAACCTGGGCAAGTCTGCTTCTGAATCTGGTGCTCTAACAACTGAGCTACTCTGCCGCACACTACACACAATTTTCAATCATATACTAACCAATGTAACACGTTTAGTCTCTTTTTCAATTAGGTAGAGCTTATTTGGCATCCATTTATACTACCACACTATATGGGGAGTAGTATTAAAATAACCATTTTCATAATTAAACGAACATTGGTTGCGCGGGCGGTGATAAAATTTACTAAAATCAAGTTTGCGAACTTGATATAAACACCTCACCCATTAAGTACATTTATTGTCAGTATAAACTAAGAATTGTATAGTGTAGACAAGTCAATTCATCCAGTAGACCGGTTTCGTCTGGGATCCATCAATTACAATCAAAATATCTAAATTAGTCCTTTTAATTTGTTTTTCACAGATGAACTATTTTACCTGGGGTAAATCGATCCTCATAACACCGCAATATGTGATCAAGTAATAATTATTCAAAATTGAATATATTCAAAAACAATAAATTTATACCACATTTTACTCACTTGAAAACACGAACTAGAATTACAATCTAGCCTAAGCTTATTCTAATTCAAATATATGTCAGACCGTTCCACGATAACGCAGACGGTATTAGGATTTTAATAAGTTACGAAAAACGGGTAGATCTGCAAACATAATTTACATTGTAAAAAAAGCCACAAACTTTTTTAGTTAGACAGTCTTGCTCAGGTTTTACTTCAATGGTTACGGCTTCGTAAAACAGTACTTTCAAAATTTAAATTTCAAAATTATATACTAAATAAAACGACTTAAAAATTAAACAAACGAAAATAAATTTCCCAATATTTCATATCTCTTTCAAAACAGGTTTCATTCGTGAAAGTTTATCTTTCTATAGAAAAAAATCAATCTCATCAATACATTCTAAGATATTCCAATCCCATAAATCGGATCACGATTCTCTATACCTTGTTTACATCGAAGACCATTTGCTATATCTTTTAAAATTAATGGTATTGAACATGATATTTACACTAAATTTACATCGCAGTAACCACCTTTCCGCTGTAACTAGACCCGAATTTCTACCTTATATTTTAACATCCCCACAAGAAGGAATTTAATTTTACTTAAGAACTTAATGAGCAAGGTATTTGCAATTTGAACTAATACAAACCGAGAAAAAATCCAAATTTAAAGGCAAGAGGAAAATATTTTATTCTTATATTTATTTTTCATGTTTAATGTAGCACCTAAATGTTTTTGATTAAGACTACCATTTCAGCTAAATATGGTAAGAGGTGTGAATATTACCGTTACAGTAGTTGTATA
Organism: Eudiplozoon nipponicum; assembly: GCA_029291075.1. NCBI lineage: Eukaryota > Metazoa > Platyhelminthes > Monogenea > Mazocraeidea > Diplozoidae > Eudiplozoon > Eudiplozoon nipponicum. The sequence goes on along the minus strand of JAQBSW010001051.1, from coordinate 13,105 downwards.
CTCATTCAAATAAAAAATGAGAGAAAGATTGTGATAAAAATTTAAAAACGGGAGTCTTTAAAAATAATTTTAACGTCAAAAAATATTATAGGCAATAATCTTTAAAATAAGTTATCATTGTAATATGCTTAAAAAGTTTACATTTAATATAAATGGTAAAGGATAATTTAATCTAATTAGTTAATAAATTAAAACAACAAGTATTAAAGAATGATAAGCAAAGGACTCTTTAAACTGCGTTAACATGTTTAAGATAAACAAAAAATATTCGAACCACAGAGCAAAACATCCGTCATTCATTCGTACTGACTCATTTCAACCTTCTATGATCATCTACACAGTACGAAGGCAAATTGACTGGCGAAGACCAAATGGCAATACATATGTATGGTAAGTAAAATTAAGTATCGCTCTGTCACATCTAGTAGTCGAGAATAAATTTTACTTGGCAGGAGATGTCTGCTGGACAATACCTTTGCAGTCATGAAAATTAACTTTCTAGATTTCTTGCCCTATGTTCGTAAGTTATCCAATAAAATAACTCATATTTGGTAATAAAAATTATTAAATGAATTTTGCGAGTGACTGACTGTAGTTTTGCTTTATTATTCAAATTATTAATTGGAGTGGGATTGGCGTTTATTTGAAGCACAAAAAAATTAATTGAAGAAGTGTTAACTCCACTTTTGCAATCAATAAATGTTTAATTATACTAAATATGAACGATATTTGATCAAAAATAAATTTATGAGTCGTCGATTCATACACTGAATTGAAGGTGGTATTAATCTAGCATACATAATCTGTTAGGAATCTATTTTCTGGTTCTGTAACATGCAATCGAAACAATTCATTTTTTCACAAATTTTTCATTCGTTGTTTGAACACTTGATTTAATTTCGATCGATGACCTTATTTATATTGTCGATCTAATACGACCACATATCAATATGCATCCACAAATATCCTGGTTAATCGTATACCGTTTTCACTTTTTGATGCGAAATTTCCGATCATACAGTTTCCCGTTCCATTCTTCTTCGATAAATTAGGCGCATGGAATTTTATACATTCCGGATGTATAAAACACCTCTACTTTTTCCTTTTTCCATTGGAGGTTTAATAGAAATTATATGTATTTTTCGCGTCTGTTCGTCAATTTTATTTTGACACTACTGATATTAATTCGGTGCTTAGTTTAAAGTCCGGTATTATAAAGAACACACGATTCTTCTTCATTTCATCAATTTTAACGTATATTAAATCATTTTACAATTTATTTACAGTATTCAACATTGTTGTTTCTATTAACTTAAGAAGGAAAGCATTGGGAAACATTTCTTCGTTTAGTCTATAAAAATAAACCTCGCAATATTTTATATTTTTGAGTTTAAGACTCCTATTGTTTATGATTTTGTCATAAAATGTTTTATCAAACACTAATGGTCTGACATGCATTAAGAAGAATACACGAGAAAGTCGCCTTTCCATAAACACAACTCTCATGTTGCGAGCAAGCTACTCTCTTTTTCAAAAATTTACAAAATTTACAATCAATTGCAAAAGGGGCTTAGAGAAACGCCTCCAACTAAAATGTCTTTTAAATTTTTATCTACCGTACTAGAAAAAGTGTTCAATCCTGCTGATATTTTTAATTTTGATTATGATAATACTTTCTCATGGTTAAATAAAAGACAGGATTAATTGTTTTTCAGCAACATAATTTCTCGAGATTCTATCTTCAAATTTTGTATTATTAAAACTGAAATGTTATGCATTATATCATCTTGTTAATCAACAATGCATACAATCAATTATTAGTCATGGTTCCCTTTTTTCTTACAAAATGTTATACTCGAATTATACCTTAAATTTTCCTAATTTTGATAAAGAATCTATCACTCTTTACAGCTGAACTTTCTGATGCTGATAAATTGTACAGTACAACTAATTGCACATATTTATGGAATGTGATATGTTTTTATATTGTACATTTTCTAATTTTATTATTTGATGGAACATGTGTGGTTTGAATCCAAATAAAGATATTCTATTCTATTCTATTCTATTCTGATCCATTCTTATTCATACGATGTCAAGAACTGGCAATTTACTCATTTACTCTTTTTGAATCATGAATTATAGTTTGCCCAACTGACTAAATATTTTAAAGAGATTTTCGTCCGACCCTCCTCGTAATTCAAAATTAAAAGTAAGTTTACCAAGAATCGTGCATATATTTTAGTTTTTAATAGGGTTATTACTAAAAGATATATAACGATGTTTTCTATCCGACTGACAATGATTTTTCCACTGGAACTCGCATTAATAATTATTAAAATTCCTTTCTAAGTTTAAATTAGGTAGATGCCATGAGTTCATTCACCATCTGCATGATATATCTAGTTGGCAAAAGCTATTCATCAGGCAGACCGGTTAAGTGATATTTGGGAACTCGCACAAACACTGGCTTGAATTTGTGGAGACCGCGGCTTGTACTGGGGTTCATTTGCTTCAGTATATAGTATAAATACCACTTCGTCTACATTCCTCGCGTTCCGCGCACTAGGCGCGATTTTCAATTATATAACAAGTACACATTTTCATTCACGTGGACTTGATGTGGCATCTCTTACTACCTCAAATTCTAACTAGCCACCCCAAATCTGTCATTGTAGAACAAATACTACGTCACCTGGGAAAGTAGCATTGAATTAAATTTTACTTTCAAGCTTTTAATTCTTACATAACAACATTTATGAATAACTTATAGTGTCTAGCTTTAATCATATACATTTCTATCGTATATATATATATATATATATATATATATATATATATATATATATATATTAAAAGGAAATGGGGCACTATAAAAGACTGGTATAAACATCGGAGTCAGCTTGCGCAACAACTTAAACACTCATTGTCATGAAACTTCTAAAAGGTTGTTCTTTAAATTATCTTTTCAGACAGATATGATGGCTAAAGTGTTCCTCAAACAGTTCAGTATAAATAACCAAACCAACCAAAATTATAATTATCAGCCGCCTATTGCTTAATATTATCAAAGTAAACCGATCAAAACTGCAAGTTCGAATAAGAACGAATTCAAATCTTCTATAATTAAGCTAGAAACGGTGATGAGAGCAACATCTGAATGAGGAACGAAAGGAGTTTCTTGGAAATAAAAATTTCCTTCTTATTCCAATTTATTTGTTTGCACTTATTCAGAGGCAATTTTTTGTAAACGTCAGAAAGTATTACTCGCCATAGGAGCATACCTTTGCTTCATTATACGCCTAAGCGACTGCGATTTCATTGAAATCTAAGCTGGAAATGAAAGCTTCTTCAACAACTTAGCAAGAGGCATCGCCGCAGAAGCATCCAATGGACAAAAACTGAAAGCAAAGACAGTCTATGTCATACACCAATAACGAAAGAGAGTCAAAGTTAATTAAATCATTAAAAAGAAACAAAATATTGAAAGAAGATAATTAAAATTATACAAAACTCCACAACTTTTTACTTCCGACAAAGAATCAATAGTTGCTATAAGCGACGCAGATGCTTATTTTGTCACTCTATGAACGAGATAAAAAATGTTGATTAAAATTCGACCAGGATAAAATCAGTAAGACTATTTAACAAATATTGAATAAAGAATAAATTTTATTGTAAAAAAGATGGAGAAACACGTTTTACCATTAATGGCTGATTCGGAAAACAGATCAGAACTCTTAAAAGAAATTCGACAACCGAAATCAGACGCAACAGAACACGCAAGAATGCGCAGCAAACGTAAGTTCATAAAAAATCGATGGCATCAGGAACCCTGCCGGTGTGGCCTATAATGCTGATGCTCAACGCATTTCGAAATAAACCAGCAAAATTACTCCGCTACTATTTCAACCACTAGGAAATGTCATAAGCACGAACAACATCCAGGCCTACCTCTTGAATGGTTGCGCAGAGTCAGAATCATATTTTACACTTCCGCGATATGCGTTCGTGGGTTGTCGCTTTGCACTGTCATTTTCGCTGAGATCCGACCTTATTTCCAGTTGTTAGTATGAACACTGCTGATGACTTCGGAAGAAAGAAACGAATCCGCATCTGCTAATACGACAAACCAGACGCGTACTTGGAATTGTGGATCAATCGGATATTTGCGACACTGATAGTGCAAAGCGACAAACTGCGTACGCAAATCGCGGAGATTCAACCTCAAGGTGTCTTTTCAGTTTTGCAGTTCAACTGAACGAGAAAACGTGTTGTTTGCGTGTTTTGTTTCATCCTTATTTATAAAATGAGATTTAATACTTGCATATAGATGCTGGTGACATCAGATAAACGAATTTAAGCAAACGCGTCTGTACGACATAATTTTTTTAGTGCATTATATAGAAAATTTTATTTATATTATCTCTTACTGTTCAGTCATTATGCTTTTTGTCAACTAATAGAGAAAATTTTGGGTTAAGCACATATATTATACAACAAGAAAGAATAAGCTTGATTTGTACATGAATAGGTACGGAGACATAAGCACGCAATCTGACGTTTTCTACTCAATTCATGTACAAACGTCTTCTCCTTATTTAGTCGTGGAATGAGGATTTCAAAATTATTAGTTGGATTTTGCGATACGTGTGTACATAGTCCATCTTGTAACTATTAATTTTTCAAAATTCACTATATAAAGTTTTATCTTTTGCAGTCAAGTTAATTTCCGCCACAAAAAAATTTTTCTTGTTATAGAGTTAGGTATCAACACATAATTTGGCTTTTAAATTAAAATTAAAAATACAAATATATTTATATCTAAAATAGAAAATATCCCTGATATAGATATTTTTTCATAAATTCAAGTATAAAAACTGGATTTGATTATATATACACACATTCAATGTTAGAATGAGCTAATAAATGCATGGTGTATCCACCGAAATTAATTTACTAGATCAAATTCTTCCTTATTCACCAATGAAATGGCCGTGAAATTTGCCCCGGTCATTTTTTTGAAATTCTTGCAGCAGAATTCCAATGTCGAGGATTCCGCGCAATGAATACAATTTTCATTGTTTAACAAACTTATGCTTACAATCTGTATATGCTTCAAGTGAATCGTCAAGATGGTTGCTATCAAAGTAAATATAAATATAGTCAAAATCCATGTATTATTACAAGACGGCCACCATCAAGCTATGGAAGTGATATTTGACTGGCTTTCTTTTGGGGGTTTTAATCTCTTATTTTTTGTATGAACAAACTACGGCACAGAACAACGGCTGCAATTCATTTATATTGAACAATCATCAGGCATTGCCAGAATTGAGGTGGCAAGGAATCGACCATAAAATTTGCTGGTATAAAATTGAAAATTTCATGAAACGTGTAGAATACATTGCGTAACTGATGAGGGGCATGAATCGGAATATAAAGCTTCATGTTCCAATCCCTTGCTATGTCAATTCGAATTACAACAGAAGAGTAACCAATAGGATCGAAACGTCTGATACTCTAGTTTTGTTTGCCAAATTATTCAAGCTAAATTGTATATCTTCGAATTATAAACGTTGAACAGTTTGACCGCAAACATATTAAAGCTTAATACCACTGCCATCTGCCAGAGAAGCATTAAGAAAATCACTTTCTTATTTGTTAATTCGCATTGTTTCTTACGTTTTTTATTTAATTGCCGAAATCTTTTATCTTTTTTAATCAATTGGGCAATTTTAAACTGTTCTTGCGTATTTTGTAGTGTTGGCTTCTTACATTGAGATACTGTTTTCTGTTCTGCTACCGCTAAAGTATTTCCGTTCGTACTAATGGAGGAATAAATCAAGCTAACATGAAATTCGTAATTTATCTGAACCATGCATTTTATCTGACATTTAACAAAATAACTATTTATCAAATAAAAAGATGGAAGTAGCATTATTTTACGTAATAAAATGCAAATTAGCTTAATTTGACTGGCAACAGTTTAAATTTTCATTATATCGATAATTTGTGGCTTGATGTAGAAGATATTTGGACAAATATGAACTAGTCTTGCATAGCCCGCGATTATTAGCTACAAAAATGTCATTTTCATTATATAAAGAACAGAAGTTTCCTTTAAACTAGAAATACGTCTATTTTTCATAAATGACTTCTGAAAACTCTTTTGCATTCACGGAAATATGCATAATTATTTCGTAGTTCTAATATTTCGGCCTGCTAAATAATTTCGAAATAATCAAATAATAAAATGTATCAATTGATATTTCGCATATTAAAACCTTCGCAAACTTCGTGTTCGCCGGAACATATTCAAAAATAATTATTGATCTAGTAAAGTAAATTACAAAATATTTCATTTATTAAAAAAGTATTTTTTGTACTGCGGTTTCGTACGGCGCAGTTAAAATGGCATTTTTTTCTATTCGAGCACAACTTGAACATAATATATGGTAATTCATTTAGCAATTATATAGAAGAACATGCGATTTGACGTGTTCACTACATAAAATATAAAAACTAAGGGGAAAGCTAAAAAATATATACAGACACATTTACTTACACACACAAATATAATTTATCTGTTTTTATTTAATTTAAGCATACTTTTTCAATTAGTTATCTATGATGAAAGATTTTTGCGACTGACTATATCCGTAGTACGTAATTGATTTCAATTTCGTCCCTAAACTATCTATAAACCAGTTATATTAGGTGTTATTTTTATTGTTTTTAATATGTTCGGGGTTTTAGGTTAGATTAGACGACTGCTAATTAAACGATGCTGAGATCATTTGAAACAGAGCGCAGCTGTCACAGGAGAGAAAATCCCCACAAATCAGAGCAAAATATTAATGAACGTCAACTCTAAACCAAGCGGATTTATGTTTATTTTCCAAAACTGGACATTCTAATGCGTGCGCTATGCATGCAGTAGTAATATGCATTCCGAAAATTAATAAACAATGTAATTTTTTACTTAAAGTAAATGCAAATGTGTGAAAGGTGTTTGTGTGTTTGCATTTGTTTATTTTGGTGCGCGTGGTTAGGGGAACATCTGCTTTTGCTTTTCCCGCTTCCTGCTCGAAGTTGCAAATGTATACTTTGCATCTAGATTAATTAGCAATTTATTTTCAATATTTCCTATAAGAGGAACCAGAAGTTGAGGTCTATTCGAGTTTTGGATAAACGAAAATTAAATGTTTGAATCGCCTCCAATAGAGAAATTATTTTTAGCTTGCATTACCAGTTAAAAAATAGGTAAACTCAAAACCACACCTGGTACATAATTGTAAAAATATATATTTCTCAAAATTTGCCGACATGGTTGCTTGCCACTCAACATTAGATTCAATTTTTTTGATACTTTTCTTTTATGTTTATTAGGATGGCAAGCTTCAACCTACTGGAGAATAAATATAATTTATACACTTTATTGTGCATATATTTTTTTTTGTTTTTACCTGTCAAATGATAGGTAGAAGCGATTTATCCAGATAAAATTAGTGAATGTTCTTTTTCATCAAAAGAATGTTGAGTTCAGTTCTAGACGAATAACTCGATTACTTGGAATGCAAAGTAAGGTAAATTCAAACGACATTCTTAATTAAACTCCAATTATTGCAACGATCCACTCACAAGTATATTGTAACAAATAGTAGCCTAATACACGTTCTAACATCCATTTGGAAAATTTATACTTAATCACATTGTCAATTGTTTTGTGTAGAACATCTTAAACGAAATTTCTATCATGAAATCAACACAACGATTTGCGTTGATTGCTCCAGTGAGTATGTCTAATTATGACTAAAGTATGACTTGGTTATTACTAAAGATATTCAAAAGTTTTAAAATAAATTTAAACCATAATTATGATTTCGTGCATTAATTTTCCGTTGTTTTGGAAACAAATTTTTGCATAATTATACATAAAAAGAAATATACACAATTAACATACCACATGAGTGTATTTGTAGATATGATAGAACAATACACAATTCAATAAAATAGCAAAACACAAAGAGGCTCGAATAAACCTATATAATCTAGGAGAACAATTATAACGCATATTCCACATAGATCGCGATATGAAAGTGTATCTATCTAGTGCATCAAGAATAAAACTTTGCAGACCGACTCGTTTATATTTAGAAAAATACAGTTGAAAATTATTGAACTGAGACATTTTGAGTTAGGCTGTGCATGAACGATTTATGATAATTTTATTAGCAAGTTGTTCATCCATATTCTATATCTATTTGTGGATGAAATGTTTGGATATCTTCCTAAACACAAAATTGGCAATAAACCACAATTCGTTAGGATGTTCGAACCATAATTAAGCAAAGTTTTATTTTAAAGCGGAACACATATTTATATATGAGTAAAATATTATTTAATTATTTTTATTAAAGAAAGCTTCATTTTATTAGTAGGTGATGACTTGTGCAAAATATAAATTTAATTCCAATTAATTTCTGAAACCCAGAAGAAGTTGGCGAGATTATAGGCAGCTGGATTAAATAATTCGCGACACGGCAAAACCATCAGTCAATAAACAAAATGCTTGGCCAAAAGCTAGACAATTGCGCTTGTGAATTTTGCCTAATAAGCTCTACTGGACCCTAATGTGTCCAAGACATTGCTTTGCGTTTATATGTGTTTGGATTTATTTCTAAATTATCTCTTACAATAGCTAATATTCGCATATATTAGGAAGCGGAGGCCAAATGTATGACCATCTCGAACTGAACTGACATAATGAGCGATTTAATTGAATTAAATTATTAATTTCTACACAAATCAAGGCGCAACCCCTGTATTAAATGATAACTCAACGATTACATGCAAATTTTTAATATTAAATTTCGGGCTTGTGCGTTTCTGATAGTAATTAAATTTTACTTTCGAAATAATCTTATTCATTAGTAGCTCATATTCGGTAATGCGATTACGGATGTTCCAACTAATTATGCATCCATACATATCATACTGCAACCATTGATTCAAATATCCATTTATTATGCAATTTTCTTCATACAATTAAAGCTGATACTCGTCAGTTGGACACTTTAAAAGCGCCAAATTTACGCTGATTTCCGCCAATCGGCACACTTCTTCTGAAATCTGATATTTCCTTGTCGTTACATATAAATCGTCGTTTGTATCCGTATGCCTTCGTTGGGGTCCCCCTTGCATACATTTTCAAAAAACGACAGAAAGATTTTAAATAAATTATACAAAACTCCTGCAGAATAATCAATTTATAGTAGTAGTCATTCTTGTCAATTAGTTATTCTAAAGCAGGCTTCTCAGATAAAGTACTCTCTTAGATGGTTATTTCAGATATATGTATGGATATTTATTTATTCAAATGGGCGTGAATATTAACAAAGCCTAACTGGTTGCTGTCGGTGTGCGTGTAACATTTTGAATTCTCGGTGTTCTTAAATTTTTGAATTGCGATCGTATTTCATCAAATGTCTTCTTCTCGCAAACTTTGTAAATTCATCTGTTCAGTATTTAATTATATATATATATATATATATATATATATATATATATATATATATATATATTCTTTTGAATGGAGCACTAATAATATCTAGTATCCTTTCCATGTTAAAGAATAAAAGAAATTTACTGATAAAACCGCTTTTCTCTCATTTTTTTTCTCAATGTATGTAAAAATTAAAATTTATATATATATATATATATATATATATATATATGTATATATATATGTATATATATATATATATATATATATGTATATATATATATATGTTTACAAATGAAGTTGCATTACGTACTTAAATTGAAAAGTGTTTTAAACAGGATTTTTGGAGGATCAGTCATTTTCTGGATGTTATTTAAATAAACAAGCCGGTTGTTATATGATCGACAAAATTAAAATAGTTTCTATTCTAGTCGAATCTAGCAGACTATAGCTCGCTATTCAAATAAAACTAGTTTTGATTTCGCGGGAATTCACGTAAGGTGCTTACTACGAATCTTGACAAGAAATGCAATTGATGACGTATTAAATAGAGTGAATAATTTGTATGATATGATGCAATGAAGATCTAGCTACAACACCGTCAAATTGTATCATAATTATACTCGAATGAAAAAGCAATTCCTGAGGCTAGTGTCATATATATAAATTTGAAACTTGGTTAAAATATGATGGTATTCCTATTTTTCGTATTAAATTAAATTTTAAGTTAACTGGTTATAGTGTCTCTTAAGCATGGCCTTTGTATGATTATTATGAAAAGTTTTATTCGTGATTTAGATAAACGTAGAATAATTCTTATTAAGAAGAAAACTATATTATGATCGATGTTAAGTTTACTTTTGTATTGAGCATTTTATTAATAATGCCCTTAATAGAGAAATAAAATAATCAGAATTAGACATTATTGAAAACTGGCTGATTTGGAAATTTATAGATTATAAGAAAGTAGTAATTTAATCGTGTCTAATCGAAAAGTAAACCTGTCAACAGGATTCACAATGAACCATTTAGCCGTGGTTTAAACATCACTATTTCTAACGAAAAACCGCTTAGAAATTAGTTAATTATGGAGGCTGTCAAAACGGTACAACTTCTGTCAGTTAAGGATAGGGCAAAATGGAAATTAAAAGCTGCCTCAATGATTTTAATACGCGAAGAGGATAAAATTAAGCCAAATCATGAATGTCAAATTCTCAGAAAGGGATTCATATTAAATAATTGCATATTTCTAAAAGCGGATAAACGAAAAGCTACAGTTCTGACGAGTCAATCCGATTGTAATAATAACATGTTAAAACAGTTAGGTAATGCAGAAGTATACACTAAAATAACAAAAGACCCAACGGATAGGTTGTAGGGGCAAGTAAAATTATTAATCAGTATTATGACTGGTAGTGATGAATTGGATTCGACGCATGACAAAACTCACAAAGGAAGAGATACAGTTGTGTCCAAAGTGTTTGGTTCAGTTAAAGTATATAAGCCTAGTAATTCAATAAAAATTAATGGGAATATCCAACACTACACAAAATCTCAAACTTCTGGTTTTCGTATGAAAATATTTGAAAATATTTCCCTTTCTTATAATTTACATTGTTAAACTCATACTAGTTGGATGAAATTGTGGATAAATGTGTACTCGAAGAAAAAGATAGATTAGTCAGCTTATATGTAGTTTCTATGTATAAAAATTTACTGGTATCTGAAGCCCTGAAATGTTTTCAACATTTCCTAATGGATTACCACTTAATATTACAAGGAAGTAAAATGACGATTTGACACATCATGGATATTTTGTGTATATGTATGCCCTCTACTTATTTTAAACATAGAAATAATTTTTTTAATTCAATTTGCTAAATGAGACAACCTTGTCAATCCCTATAGACAATAACGTTATTTGGAAAATGATAATCTTTTGGATAATACTCCATTGAAGCCAAAATTTTACCAACGGTTCTTGGATGACAAATTAATGTTCGGAAACAATGGTGAAGATGGAATGGTAATTTTTTTTTAAATAGCGAAACGAATAAGCAAACTTCAATTTACACTAGATAGTGAAATATCAGGTAAATTTCCAGGTTTGAATGTCAAATTAATTTGAAATGGTCAGAAACTAGAAAGAGATTTTTAAGAAGGGCAATGATTTGGAAATACTACATAATTTGAAGTCCAATTATTCGTATCGTGTGAAAATCGGTATCTTAAAGTCATTTACATTAAGAAGCCTTTAATCGACATATATAAAGCATAGTAAATTAAAATTAGGTAGAGTGTGCAATATATATTCAAGTCTACTGGTTATACTCTTCATTTAATAGAAGCAACAATGATGGATCTCAATTAAGCATTAATTTATTGCGCGGGTGGTGGTAAAATTATTTAAATTAGGTTTGCGAGCTTCAAGTAAACACTAATCCCGTTGTATTTAACCAGTCTCACGCAATGCGACTGGCGGTAGTTTTGCTATTTTGTTCGACACTGAATTAATGACAACTGGGTTGGTGTTTACTTTAAGCTCGCAAACTTGATTTAAATAAATGACGCCGCTCTTAAGAAAATTTAATCCTTATTTGAGGTTCATATAAGCGGATAAACGGAAGGAAGAGCGTATTATCATGGCATAACCTGACTGATTATTGATTAGGAATGTAAAATAGATTGTTTTAATATACAACATGAGGACCTTTTTAAAACAATGCCTTACAGTATGCACTATACTCCGAAAAAATAAAGAAAAGATTGAACTCTTGGAAAAAGCGGGAGTGTATGAAATCACAATCAATGATTGTAGTCTCATGTTTGTTGGTAAGACCCTGCATCCAATCAAGCTAAGAAGAGGTGAACTTAGAACTGCTTGCAATTACGGACATACTGCTAGATTTGATCAGGCTCGTCATGTAGTGGATACTGTATACACTATTTACTGGAATGATTGAAAATGCACAGCAATATGTAGTCGTAATAGGGTGACGAGATTGATTAGAAAGCTATTGAAATTTAATCTCGGGATAATATTATGAATGAAACAGCAATTGAAAAATCGTTAGGAACCATTTAGAATATCGCATTCGCTAATGGCAGGAAAAAACTTGGTAAATGAAGCTAGCTCCAGTAAAAACTAAGAACATCGGATTAAGAATGACTTATTAGTGTGCTTATTATTCAATTAATGGCTAATCAATTAATGAGAATATGGTCTTCTTAAATTTCACCCTAACTATTCGGTCGATGTTAAAACTCATTGATTTTAATGCATACTAAATGGCATCCAACTTCTTTCTATATACTGCTTTTTTTTTCTTTAAATAATTTTCAATATTACTTGTCTAACCATCTCGTATTTTATTTTATACCTTTCAAATTTTAAAATTAAATAATGAGTCTAAGTAAAGTAATATCCATTGACTGCTGTTTCATTTACATGCACGCACATGTGTATTAATTTTATTTAACTGAATCTTTTTAATTATTAATACACCTACACATGCACATGCGTGACGTGCGCCTATCCTAAGTGAAACTTCCGTGGTTTAAATCTAAATATAATACGTGCATTTGTCATTCATATTT